>CAKAOI010027103.1:0-31899 GCA_916701655.1 Sebastiscus albofasciatus
CTAACGGCATCTGCAAGATTTCACAGACCGGAGGAAAACGAGCAGTCAGAGCTGATCTGAGGTCTGCTGTCCAGCTGCCGTCTATGAGAGCCGGCTGTCAGTCACTCTGAACTCCGACCAAACGGTCAAACTAGGCAGCGCTGATCAAATATGAATCAATATTCTGTTACGTTAATGTCTATTTCTCTCCTCAGATGTTCTCAGAATCATCTTGTAGCACGGTTTAGCTGGAAAATGATTTGTGACAATGTTTGTGAAATTTGGTGAAGGAACGCCAAGTTCTGGTCACATGACCGGAGCACAGCCAATAGGAACGCTCTCTCTCAATGAAATGACCTGTGATTGGTCAAAGTCTCCCGTCACGGGCTAGATGTTCTAAAGCCTGAAAACAGAGCCATGAGGAGGAGCAGAAGTCTAGTTATCTCTCAGAACACTTGAATTACAATATGATGAAAGGTTATTATGGGATTGTTGCCCAAAGATGCCAAAAATATACTGCCTACTGCAGCTTTAAATACAGCAGATGCCTAAATTCGTACCACTGGTAATGGAGTTTTTTTATAGTGTGATATTACTGAATAAAAGATATCAATACTTCTTCCACCACTGGTTGAACTCCTGATTTATACATTTGGTATTTCTGTCTCTGCATTCAACATAAAAAGAGCTTTAACATGTAAAAGCTAATAGCTTGGTTCATTGTCTCTCACTCACAGCTCAGCCTGATTAAACAGAAATGAAGATGATAACTAGAGTTAAACAGGAGCGATGGCAGTGACCTGGACCTCCTGGACTGGGGTTATCACTGCAGCTCAAAGAGGAATCAGATGGAGAGAGTCGGTTCTGGAAAGCAAACAGCTCTTTAGTAATTGTTAAATCAGGGAACGTCAGCCGGCTGCACTCAGTCTGCTCTTCCAGGAAGGAGACCGACCAGACTGAGGTATAGGTGGACGGTATGAGAGAGACAGAGAGCTTCCCGATCAAAACAACGTCAGTAAACGGCGCCCATGAAAGGCCATTTTTCTCTCTGGTTAAACATGCAGCAGCAATCTGTGTTCAAAGCAAGAGAACAAGAGAGAGAGATAACCTCATCACTGGAGGAAGACAGAGGCCAGATGTAAACGCTGCTTATCAAATCCTAGGGTTATCATTTCTGCACATTATTCTTCATACTGTGATCATTTGCATATTCCATCCTCTTCATTTTTAACAAATCTTTTCATTATTAAAAAAAACTATTTATATATATATTTTTCCTACGTTTAACGGTTTAACGGTTCGTATGATATCTTATGTAAAATTATTCCTCATTTTTTAATTAATTTTCCTAAAAATGTCCAGCAACCCGCGTCAATATCCTCTACTTAATGCATACAGTCTTTTCAAAATAAACTTCTGTCTTCACAGGAAACAACTTCCTTAGGTTTAGGTAAGAAAACTACTTAGTTAGGTTTAGGAAAATATCAACTTCCTTAGGTTTAGGCGAGAAAACTACTTAGTTAGGTTTAGGAAAAGATCGACTTCCTTAGATTTAGGTGAGAAAACTACTTAGTTAAGTTTAGGAAAAGATCAACTAGGTCAGGTTTAGGTAAGAAAACTACTTAGTTAGGTTTAGGAAAATATCAACTTCCTTAGGTTTAGGCGAGAAAACTACTTAGTTAGGTTTAGGAAAAGATCAATTTCCTTAAGTTTAGGCAACAAAACTACTTTGTTAAGTTTAGGAACAGATCAACTAGGTAAGGTTTAGGCAACAAAACTACTTAGTTAAGTTTAGGAAAAGATCAACTAGGTCAGGTTTAGGCAAGAAAACTACTTAGTTAAGTCTAGGTTTAGGAAAATATCAACCTAATCTTGTTTTTATTTCACAATATTTTACTACTATTACCGTTATTATAGCTTTTAATTCTATTTTATTACATTTTTTATCATTTTATTGTATCACATGCATTTCTCTCAAATTGTTAAAATTACTGAAAAATGTTTTTTCTTTTGTTTTTACGGTCTATAAACTTCTGTCTTATGTTTTGGCTCAGTCATCTGTGAAGCACTTTGAACTGCACTAATCTGTATGAACGGTGCTTTACTAATTGATTGATTGATTGATTGATTGATTGATTGATTGGTTGTAGATACGCTACACATATAGGGCATCGCAGTGCATGCAGATTAAACAGGTTTTAAAGTCCGACCATCCACTTCAGTCCACCGTACACTAGAGTTCAACTGATTAACCGTCCAGTTTGTGTCCCGATCGGCACACATCTTATCAACACTCCAGTATATTTGGGGCTTTAGTATATATCTTTGTTACTGCCTCTCTGTAAAATGCCCACACCCCCTCCAGTGTTTGGTGAGGCATTCGGGGACCATGTGGATTTAGTTTTTGAGGGGTTTAACGGCTAAATGTCTCTGCCAGGCTCCCACTGAAAATCTTCTAAAACCTTTCACCCCTGGCTGTGAAGATTAGACCGGGGATTTTCTGGTCTGGCTCAAGGACTGTATCTTTTGGTGATGTTCACTTCTCCGTCCTCTGAGACTCGAGACTCACAATGAATGCTTCAGTCCAGTCAAAAGAAAGCGTTCAGTCTGCAGCTCTGGAGGCCAGAAGCTGCAGAACAGTTGTGAGGAATTTATTGTCTGTATATGAGAAATATTATCTGGCTGTCTGGGTTTGGTTTGAAGTAATTTGAACTGTATTACCTCCACCGGGGGCTCACAGTAAAGCCGTACTGTAATATTAACATGGAAGAGATGGACTTCATTTAACCTGCAGCGTCTTCTTGACTAAAACCAGAAACCACACATCTCCTCTGTTTCTTTATTGGTACATTCAGTCTTGTATTTCAGACCAAACTGTGCAGCTGTGTTAACTTTGTGAGCGTGTGTGTGTGTGTGTGGTGATGTTGTGTGACCTGCCCTGACCTTCGGTGTCGAGCTATCCCAGCTGCCGGCCCTGCTAAGTGGCCCCAGTGAATTGTTGAAACTCTTAAATCAGAGTATGGAAGTGGAGGAACAGTCCCAGCTGTGGATTATTCACGGAGAGTCGAGCCTCGCCTTCGCCTCTCCTCGACTCGCCCCTTCCAGCCTGCAGACTTTTATTCCTTCCACATGTGTTTGGATTTTGTCTCTGGCTGATTTTGGGGTGTAGATGATGGTGCTCGTCCAAATCCACCATGTGTCAGCTCATCGGTTAATATCAGGGATGTTCCTGTTGTCTCCGTTAATAACAACTCACTTGTGCTCCAGAATACAGAGGTAACAGAGAGGCTGACACTATTAAACTTATTTTCTTTGGTGTAAATATAAATTTAGGGCTGGCCCAAATAAAAACAATGTTTGGGCTTCGAAGCTTCGGTGATAAATATTCAAATGCATTCAATGTATTCAATGTATATCTACCTTTCAGGACCTTCTCCTCACTCAGAGGCCATCTTTACACGACTTTAGGAGCAACTCAGTGAGTTTTTTCTCATGAATCTACCACTTTAATAATCCCAGAGAATTTCCAAGTTTATTTCTCGCAAATTTTCTGCTTTATAATCTTTGCAAATTTGTGAGTTTTTTCTTGTAAATGTGCCACTTAAATCTCAGAGAATATCCGAGATTTTTTTTATTAATTTACGACTATATAATCTCGCAAAATTGTGAGTTTTCTTCTCATAAATTTACCACTTTAATCCCAGAGAATTTCCAAGTGTATTTCTCGCAGATTTAATGCTTTATAATCTTTGCAAATTTATGATTTTTTCTCGTAAATTTGCCACATTAATCTGAGAGAATATACAAGTTTTTTCTTGTTAATTTATGACTTTATAATTTAAATTTAGTATTCTTTTCTCATATATTTGCCACTTTAATCCCAGAGAATTTCCACGTGTATTTCTCACAAATTTTTGGCTTTATAATCTTTGCAAATTTCTGATTTTTTTCTCATAAATTTGCCATTTTAAGACCAGAGAATATCAGAATTTTCTAGATTAAATTTATAAATTGATGAGAAAAAACTCCCCCAGCTCCATAATTTCTCATTTGTATTCTACTTGTTAATTTATGACTATATAAACTTGCAAATTTATGAGTTTTTTCCCGTAATCCTGCTACCAAACCGAACATATAACGTTCGGATGTAATTGGGTGTTATTCTAACTCGGAGGAAGTAAACAGAAGTGAAAGTTCGGAACACCAAACTCAAAATCTAACTAAAGATAGCAACTGAAATGCAGAGCTATGAAATTTTTAGTTTAGTTTTACAGAGAAATTCTCTCGAGTATCTCTAGTATGTTTGTTACATAAATTGCCGCGGATACAGGTCAGCTGAGGAAGGCTCTTTAAAAACCATCGCCATGGTGACACGTCATCCATCGCACGTGAAATAATGAATGTTGACATGTTTCTTTATAAGATAACTGAATTGGGACTAAAAAATTAAAAACTTTGAAATGCAGATGATCCTAATAGGATTTAACACACACACACACACACACACACACACAAAGTCTGATCTGGCCTCTTGTCAACAGTACTGCAGTATTTACACCCCCCTTCATTGACCTCTTTAGCTACTAGTTTCAGTTTCTATCCTTCCTAAATCCTCATCAGCTCCGTCTAAATCTCCTCTCGCCCATCCCCCCATCACCGCTCAACTGCTTCTGTCTGCAACTCTGCTTTTATTTCTTTTTTTCTATGACATATTCATGTATCTTAGGAGCTGCTTCGCACTGAAATATACAGCAGTCTGTTAAAAATGTTAAAAGGGTTACATGTCAGTCTAGACATCTAAAAGAAAGTTCACTATTCAACCAAATTTAATCCAGTTTTAACCAAAATGTTAAAGGAAACTTCCAGGTTTTTGAAATTCTTTTTGTTTGAATCGCCATCTTCAATATAGAATGTGGAAGAAGAACTGCAATCTGAAAGGTAACTAAAGCTTTCAGACAACATTTGTAGTGGAGTAAAAAGTAAAATATTTACCTCTGAGATGTAGCGGAGGGGAATTATAAAGTTGCGCTCAATTAAAGCAAAGTACAAGTACCTTGAATTTGTACTTAAAGGGACTGTTTGTAAGAATCAGAAATGCTTGTTAACAGCTTCACCTGTGGCCGTGAAGTCAACGAAAGTCAGCGTCCTGTTGCTGGCGCTTGTGCTCGCTCTACATAGACATGAAGGAGCATCACTCAACACAGTGAGGAGACACACGTCAGCTAAAAGCACAATATCACTCTAGATTTCAGCTGCTTGGCAGTAATGTTAGCTGACCAGACCAAGGTCTCTCCATCAATCAATGCTGATCCTAGTGTTGGCTTTTCCTGCCTCAGCCTCCGGGGCTGAAGCAGGAAAAGAAACGTGCCGGTGTCTCCCTGAAACCGCGGTCGGAGACGATAACGTTTCTCTCTGCGGAGCCCCGTCACTTCACGAGACACGGGAAACCTCTGTTGGTCTGGAGGAGCTGCAGCAGTTATTTCTGATCAAACGTCCACTGAACATTCACTAGATATTCTCAGAGCTACTAACTCTTCTGCAGTGTGGAGTGAGCAGCATGCACGAGAGAGGTGGAGCGAGCTGAGTGCAGGCAGCGGAGCAGAGACTCCGGTCCTGGAGACCAAAGCTACGGTCTCCCCCGCGTCCTCCGACCTCGGCCAACACTGTTTAACAGGCTTCACTAGATAGAACTTTGCGGTTTTGGTGCTTCCGTGTAGTTTGTGTTGGAGTCTGAGCTTGCATATGCAAGTATGGGAAACCGAGCCGGTAGATTTATACCTGTAAAAAGTTACAAACAGTCCCTTTAAGTACAGTACTTGAGTAAATGTACTTTATTACATTCTAACACTTCAATAGGGAACTGATTCTACATTCATCAGCAAATACAAATCTTGTTGGAGCCAACTGTAGTTCATTTGTCCTCGAGCTGAACGTCCAGACAGGACGACACCGTACTGACCACACACACACACACACACACACACACACACACACACACACACACACACACACACAGTGACTGTCATCGTACCCACTCATAAGCTCTCACACTCAAAAACACAGAACAATCAGAGATAAGAGTGATGTTGTCTCTCTCTCTCTGTCTGTCTGTCTCTACGTCTGTTTTTCTCTCACAGTCCCAGGCGGTGTCGGTGTGACTCAGAGGTCCACAGAGGACAAACACTGGCCTCCGTCCCTCCGTCCTTTGTTGACAAAGAGATAGCGAGGGATCAACTGTGTGTCTGGACTGCTTGAACATCTGTAGGTTCAGTCTGAGAGGAACAGAGGAGCATGATGGGAGCTCAAACAAGGCGGGTTTTTGTGTTGTTGACGGCGATAGAGAAAACGTTTCCAAAAATATAGATTTATGTTTCAGTCAGCGCTCTGAAAAGGCAGAAATAAAAGGAGGGGCGTGGACAAAAAATAAAGTACAGTGAGGACAGGAAATGAGGAGTGATGATGAAGAGGAGGACCTAAAATAACGGATGTTCTATTGAGTACGGCGGCGTATTAGAGACGTTGTAGATAAAAAAATTCAAATTACAAAGCCAGGGAAAAGGAAAAATAATCCAAGAAAAAACTCTCACATACTCTGAGATTAAAGTGGCAAATTTCTACAATATTAGTATTTACGCCTACGTATCTTTCAGGACCTTCGCCTCACTCAGAGGCCATCTTTACCATAAAAACACTAATTTAGGAGCAACAAACTTCAGACGGTGGCATTGCTACTGATCCGCACTCAAATATTTTTCAGGTGTTTTCCTCGTAGATTTATGACTTTATAATCTTGCAAATTAGAGTTTTTCTTGTATATTTGCCACTTGAATCTCAGAGAATATCAAAGTTTATTTCTCATAAATTAACAACTTTATGAACTCGCAAATTTGTGAGTTTCTTCTTGTGAAGTTGCCACTTTAATTTCAGAGAATATCAGTTTTTTTCTTTTAAATTTACAACTATATAATCTTGCAAAGTTATGATTTTTTTTCTCGTAAATTTGACAATTTAATCTCAGAGAATATCCAAGTTTTTTCTTGTTAATTTACAACTATATAATCTTGTAAATTTTAGTTTTTACTTGTAAATTTTAATCCCAGAGAATATCAGAATTTCCCATATTAAATTCGCAAATTTATGACTTTATAATCTTGCAAATTCGTGAGTTTTTTCTCGTAAATTTGCCACTTGTAATCTCGGACAATATCCAAGTTTTTTCTTGTAAATGTACGACTATATAATATAGCAAATTTACAAGTTTTTTCACGTAAATCTGCCATTGTAATCCCAGAGAATATCAGAATTTCCCAGATTAAATTCGTAAATTTATGAGAAAAAACTCCCCCATCTCCATAATTTCTTCTCTTTTTTTTACCTACAATGGCCCTAACACACCGTCCAAACTGAGACACCCTGCTCTCACCAACAAAAACATCTAATTATACATTGGTGTTTACCCTGCAAGCTTTACGTGGTGCGAGTCGTAAATTGACCTTTGATGCCAGCAGTCATGTTGTCATCGTCTTCCTCATCACACAGCAGATATAGTCCCTAAATACAGTTACAGCTAAAGTCCACTTTGTACAAAGGTTAACTGGTTTTATAAAACCATTACATTCCAGTCCAGAGGTCAGACAAGAGGCTTGACTTCCAATCGGAATCCTTTTAATTCAATAAAACAACAGACTAAAGTGGTTTTAAGTCTCAGAGAGTCCAAGAGGACACATCTGCCCACATGTGGCAGTATAAACACAGCTTTGACCTTAGAGAACTGAAAAAGATCAACAGTGGAGAAGTCAACCACACACAGCTTTAGTCTTTTCCAGCTTGTTTCAGCAGTTTAATCACAGACAGCCTTGAGTCTCGTCACAATAACACTTCAGAATCATTTAAACCACCTAAAAAAGAAGAAAAAACACTTGTAATCACAGCTTTTCTTTCACCTCACAGACTCATCCATCAATTTTCTCTCTTCTCTCTGCGGGCCGTCGGGGCCGCGGATGAATCAGCGTCGTTTCAACATCAACGAGGCCCAACGAGGCTCTACGAGATGTGATTGACACCGCTTCTGATTTTTCAGACAGAGAAAACTGGCCACTAAAAAAATCAGTTTGTGAACAAGTGAAGCGGCAGCAGAATCACACCTGGCTTCATCATCCGCAACACCTCTTGTATAAGAAACGCTGACGAGGTTTTGGGAGTTTGAGAAGGCAACAGGTAATTATCTTAAGCATCTGCTGGTTGGTCGGGACGCTCAGTATCTGATTGGTTTGCTAAAACTGAGCTCAGGAGACTTTTTTCATTTTGCAGTATTACTTTGTTTCTGACTAACTAGCAGAACGTTTGACTGCAGTACTGTAAGCGTGTGTAATCATCTCGTCTCGATCAACTTGAACAGCCTGTTTTATCTAAATCAGACTCGTGCTGTGATTTAGTTTTTCACTCATAACTCCAAAGCATAATGCAATGTGCGTCTACTAGGGGTGTGACAAAATATCGTGCCACGAAATATCGCGATATAAAATTGTGACGATATGCATCAACGAGATGAAAAGCACTGATCTGCATTCTCTCGTCTCTTTCAGTGCTTTGTTTGAACAGACGAGGGCGCGCTGAGTTCAGACCAGAAGGTGAAGCGCCGCTGCCACCGTCGTCTTACTTTGTTTTTTTACAGAAACCCATATAGTTCATTTTTGCATTTTCGATGGACGCTTCAATCTGACAGTGAACGCATCTTAAGGAGTCAGCTCAGAGTGGCAGGTGTCATATTTCACACACACGTTGAAGAGAGAGATTTGACAGACGGAGGATTTGGTGTCGAAGCGAAAAGGAAAGACACGCCTTTTTGACAATAATTCAGATTTAAACCAAATGATATAAGGGAACCATAGAGTTAATAAGGAAGCGTTAATCGCCGTGAGGAGGGCAGAGCGGTCACAGCCGGTGTGCCCGGTGCCAGGTCAACCCCTGTGGCCCTGCAGCAAAAGCTGGACCGGAGAGGCCAGACACACCGCCAGCCACCCAACACTAAAGATCTAAAGCTAAAGTAAGAAAGCTACACACGTTACCGATACAACGGCACCGATACCACTTTACGGCAGCGTGACGTTAACCTCTCGTCACCGTCTTTTGGGTCCTATCGCACGCGCTCACGCTCCACCTCCCCAACGTGGTGCACGATCCAACCTCCGCCCTCACTTTCTTTGCGCCACGGGGTTTTGCTTGCACCCTCTGACTCACGCGTGCGTTAGACTCCTTGGTCCGTGTTTCAAGACGGGTCGTGGTTGGGGCGCACTGAGGACAGTCCGCGAGAGGGGGCGCAGCGAGCACTTTGTCCACGGCTCCGGGAAGCACCTTCGCCCCGAGCCTTTTCAAGCCGACCTCGAGCCGGTGGCGGCGCACCGCCTCGTATGCGGGACTCCCCAGCCTGCCGTGTGTCGCTCACACCCTCCAGCTGGCTGTTACTCGGTATCGGCGAGTACCCAAATGTAAGTACTTGTACTCGGTCTATAAACACATATTTGTAAAGTGCAGCACGGCTCCGTTACAAGAACTGAACTGTTTTCCAAGATGGCATCACATTCATTCCAATCAGAGTCGCTCACTGGATGCTGAATAACGTTTTAAAGCTTCCGACCACAGAGCGCGCTCATTAAGAGTCCTCTGGCTGACTCCATGCTGACTTCATGCACACATGAATGACATGAATGACTTCTCAGATGTCTCTGGATTTAGTTTAATTGGACCTCAATAATACAAAGAGTCGTGTCTTGTGACAATTTATCATTTTACAGCCGTCTTTGTAGTTCCTGCCACACACCCGAGGACTCAGAACACATTTGTTTTAAGCCCCATTACGGCTCATCGTCGCGTACAGAGAAATGTTCGCCTCCTCCTCTATTGCATACATATAAATCTAGTTTAAAACAGGGCTAAATGTGCTTTATTAGACTGCATTAGATACCTGCAGTATGTTCAGAGCTGCACAATGAAATAAAGACTTTCACATTATGTCTGACTGCTTCTCTCTGCAGAGGGATGAGTTCTGTAACCGGCGTTGTAAATTTAAATGTGTTCCATGTGTGAAAGCGAAGCTAAAAATAAAAAAGCTGCCTGACTTCTCTTCTTTTCTGGCCAATTTAATCTCTTCTTCTTCTCTCCCTCCTGCTAGGAAACTGTGAGGGCAGAGTGCAGATGATTCTCACACACACACACACACACACACACACACACACACACACACACACACACACACAGAGACAAGAGAGGAGAAACATTCAGAAAAAAAAGCTTGGAGGTTACAAACTGAAACGCTCCCTCGTTGAACTCCAAACCTTCGACAGCAGCAGCAAACTGACAGCCTGATACTCGGCCTGACGCTGCTTCACTTCACTGACTCAGCAGTTTTTAATAAGTGGACTGTTCGTTTGACAGAAACGGTCGCTCAACGGGGTTTTAGACTATAGATCGTCATTCACCTCAACTGACTCCTGTTGAAATATCTTTACCCCCCTCAGCCCCAGAGTGACGTCTTCCTCTTCCTCTTCCTCTCTTCCTGATATTGAAGACACTATTGACATATGAAACATCCACATCTCCTGTTACAGGCAGCATGACTTCTTTACTCCTAATGGTTGTCGTCCATTTAAATCATTTATCAATTCCAGCTGATTCCAGCTACTCCAATGAGTTCGCTAGTAGGCTTGTCGCGGTGGTCGGTGTTACCGGTGTTATCGTACTCACAAAACGGCTCCGATACAACGGCACCGATACCACTTTACGGCAGCGTGACATTAACCTCTCGTCACCATCTTTCAGGTCCTATCGCACACGCTCGCGCTGCACCTCCCTGACGGTGCGGGTGAGACGGGCCAGTAGTGCGCCCGACCCCGTGGGGCCGGGATCCCACCTCAGCCGGTGCGCGCCGGCCCTCACTTTCATTGCGCTACGGGGTTTTGCTTGCACCCTCTGACTCACGGGTGCGTTAGACTTGTTGGTCCGTGTTACAAGACGGGTCGGGTGGGTTGCAGACATCACCGCAGACCCCTGGTGCCCTTTACGTGGGCCGAGCCCCGCCCTGGGGGCACGACACGGTTGGGACACACTAAGGACAGTCCACCCCAGTGACACTTTGTCCACGGCTCCAGGAAGCACCTTCGCTCCGAGTCCTTTCCAAGCCGACCTAGAGCCGGTCGCGGTGCACCGCCTCGTATGCGGGACTCCCCAGCCTGCCGTGTGTCGCTCACACCCTCCAGCTGGCTGTTAACGAGGGGCTTTAGGCACAGAGAAGTACTGGTAGGCGTCACTTTACGGCCGCAAAACACGCGCTTAACATTGTGAATTCAAACATAAACACTTGCTAAGGTTTAGGCAACAAACCCGCTTAGTTAGGTTTCGGAAAAAAACAACATGGTTGGGTTTAATTACTACGTGTGTAAAGTGAAAATGAAACTTGAGCAGCGGTCTCCTGGATGAAAGCCTTAAATATCAGTAATCCAATGACAACGGAGGTAAATTAAAAAAACACCAGAAGAGAGTTTGTAGTCGGTGAGGAGAGCAGAGAACAGGGAGGAACCGACGCTGACCTTCAGTTTCACCAGAACCGAGCACTAAACTCTTCAGTAAATCTCATCCTTATCTCCATGACGGAGGAACAGCCCTTTGAAAACATCCAAATAAATTCCCTGCTGACATCAGAGCCGAGCCGAGACCCTCCCTGCTCACTTCCAGATGTATGTGAGACGCTCGGAATACTTTAGAAATGAACAAGCTCTGGATGAAAAGTGAATTTCCAGTCCACCCAGCAGCTGCATCTCTCCAGAGCTCCATGTAAGGTGGAGTTACCAGCAGGTCCACCTGGGCCGAGTTGTCCTGACATTGATTCATCGTCTCAGATAAACACGTATCTTCCGTACTGAAAACAGCAGCAGAAAGACGCTTTAATGAATCTGCAGGTCCGCGACGAGACCAAACACCAACCCAGAACCAGAACCAGGTAAGACACAGGCCTGTTTGTGTTGGGTCCATGTGGCGAGAGCAAGTTTAATGATTAAATAATTATCTTTATCTATCTATTAATGCATATAGATTCCAGTGAAAAGATTAACACAAACATTTTCTTGTTTAAGGATTTCTTAAATCTGGTTATTAAAGAATTGTGACCAAGATATGTGCTTAGCGGGACATTTTACAGTGTGAAAAATTAACTTTTCAGTGAATTTTTTGTTACTCATTGGCCGACATAAATCCCAATGTTGATAAATCAAAATATATCTGCTTGATTTATTAGTTTGTAGTGATAAAATCTTTTTTTTTTAGGATTTTATAGAATTAAGTGTAATTTATTATTGATTCTGCTGTGGCGATATCTCAAAATACTGAAACTTGTATTTAACTATATATATTATATGAACTGTATTGAAATCTGCACTGGCAGATTACTTACTATTAACTACTACTACTTACTATAATTACTATTACGTCGCAACACGACGCCCATTTAATTTCATTATAAATGTTATTTATATTTATTTTAAACAAAAAAAGGTGAAGAAACGTGTGATAATTTGTAAATAATCGTAATAATCCACAGTAAAAAAAACTCCGTACTGTATTCATTCATGAAGTTTTCCAAGCCACTGCATGTTCTACAACACTGTCCGGCAAATATTTCAGAATAAAAGCCTAGTGTTAACAAATGAAGGAATTCTGTCCACAGAAAAAACACTAGAGGGCTTTTATTTTGAAATGAAAGCAGGAAATGTTGATTCAAATCAAAGACGTTATCAAGTCATGGAGCTTTCCAAGTCACTGCATGTTCTACAACACTGTCCGGCACATATTTCAGAATAAAAGCCTCACGTTAACAAAGGAAGGGACTTAAAAATAAGTCTTTAAGACATTTTGTACAGATAGCCTTCGAAACTGTAGTAGTGTAGCTGGTGTGATGTCAGTATACAGTCAATAGATCACTTTCACTGTCTGTTGCTGCTGTGAAATGCACGCGTCCTGTGTGTCCCGGGCTTTACTTACACATTTAAAGGGTTGGTTCACACTATTTCCTCCACTTCCTCCCACTGGTATCCAACCGTGAAGGAAGTTCTGGTCGTACTTGTCCAGTTTTGCGACATCACAACTCTGTGATTTCTGATGCAACGGAGGTGAAAGGAGTTTCATTTGTCCTTTAAAAAACTGAACACGGCAACGTCTCCGTCCAGAAACAGCTTTTAACCTTTAACATCAAACTTTAAACTCACAAGCACTTCAACGCTAATTTGCAGCTCGGTGTGGAATGCTAACAATACTAAAAATAAACAGTGTCAGTTCTGCACCTTTTTCCTCCGTATGACCAGCGTCAGCTGAGGAACATATCAGATTAGTCTCCCCATAAGGCCTGAGGCGTGTCTGGTTTTGATTTGCCGGTTTCATCGTCTGGACTACTGCAGCACAACGTCACCCTCCTCATCCCTCATCATGACGCTGACCTCAGCCTGACACGCCGCCGCCGCCGCCACCGCCCCGACCAACCCGCAATCTCACATTTCTTCACTGAGACGATCACTGAAGGTCACGACCTCATTATGGAGCTGCGGCGAGACGCCGGCAAGAAGAGACGGAGGAGGAGGAGGTGATGGGAGAAAGATAAGATGGAGGACAGGAAAGAGAGAGAGAGGAGAGCTACAACAATAATCAGGAATAAAAAGCTGTAGATGGAGGCTTGAGGGGAATGTAGTGAACATCTGTAGCTGGTGTGCTAATAGATAACGCACTAGCCAACTGGGAGCATGCTTGCGTGGGAACTTGCGATAAAGACGGTGTTTAAAGGCTAAAGACATAATTTGTACCATCGACTAACCGTGTGGGAACCATCTTTAGTGTTCCTAAATATAAATGTCAACTGCTACAAGAGGCGGAGAAAGAGGAGGAGATTAAAAGAGAAAGATGGATTTGAGAACAAGATAATTATATACGCTGAGAGAAATAAGATCAGAGAGGAGGAGGAGCGGAGAGGGGAGGCGATCAATTAAAACAATTGGGAAAGACAATAAGATGCTCATTGATGTCTCCTTTGTGTCTGCATGCTAACAATTAGTTTCACAAAAAATGTAGCATGGATTCTTTCCGTCGACGTTAACTGGATTCATTTATTTTATATATTTATTTTATTTATTATTCATTATTTATTTTTAATTTCAGTTTTTTATCTTGTTTATTATTATTATTATTATTATTATTATTATTATTGTTATTATTATTTTATTTTGATGAAAGTCACAAAAAGCTGTTGTTTTTATTTGATTTATTATTAATTATTCATTTTTTATTTCTGTATTTTATCTTGTTTATTATTATTATTATTATTATTATTATTACTACTATGATTATTTTATTTTGATGAAAGACACTAAAAGCTGTTGTTTGTCAAGAAAAAATAAATTAAGCTCACGCAGATGACTGACTGTTGTGGAAGCATTGTTGAGCTATAATATAACAATATACTAAAATATAAACATTAAAATATGACAAAATAGGATAAATTGTATAAATTCAACCTGTTGGCATTCCTTGAAATCTAATTAATTAATTAATTTAAAACCAATCAATCAATATAAAATGATGATTTATTCTAATTTTTAAAAAGTTAATAACCATTTGTCATTTTCATGTCAAAATAGAAAAAAAATATATATATTATTATTATTATTTTATTTTATTTTGATGAAAGTCACAAAAGCTGTTTGTCAAGAAAAAAATAATTAAGAACATGCAGATGTTTGACTAATATTCACAATATAAAAAATAAACATTAATATAAAAATATTAGCTATATAAAATATAAACATTAAAATATGACATAAAATAGGATAAATTGTATAAATTAAACCTATTGTCATTCCTTGAAATCTAATTAATTAATTAATTAATTATCAACTTTATTTATTTAAAACCAATCGAACAACATAAAATGATGATTAATTCTAATTAAAAATAATTAAAGTTAATAACCATTTGTCATTTTCATGTCAAAATAGCAAAAAATTGATTAGTTACGGCTTCACAAATTACATTTTCTCTCTTTTCCCCAATCATAGAATTATATAATATAATATATAATAAAATTATGAAACAGTTGATTCAATAAAAACAAACCGAAATGTTTCGAGACAATACACTGTAAAAAACTAAATAAATATATGTAAGTGGAGAATCTATAAATGTAAAAAGAGATAAGAGATTAAATGTCAGGGAGAAGATGTCCGACTGCGTTTCCCAGAGCAGACGTGATGAAGGTAAGAGCCTGTTTTAATGTTGTACTACTGACCCTGTTCTATATTAATCTGAGCAGAGAGCAGAGAACACGTCTACTAACAAACCAAACCTTCAGATGGATTTAATACCTGCAGAGGAAATAGAGCAGAAAGAAACAGAGACAAAGAAGTTGGAGGCTTCTGGGCTGGTCTCCTCCTCATCCCAGACGAGAGGTCAAAGGTTGAGTCTGATTCCCGTTTCCCTTCCCGACACGCTTGTGAAGTATCCGTCGTTAGAAATGTGAAACCGATTGAGAAAATGTTTTCACTCAAGAGGATCCATTAATAATAATTTGTCCTTCGCTGGCACCAACAAGTCTAACAGCGAGACGGAGTAATCAATGACGGAGCTGAACGGTTTCACTGAGTATGAAGAGGTCAAGATGACGGACAGATGGTTTTATCCTGTTTATAAATGAATAACCGATTTGCCAATTAATCAATTAGTCGATCGGTAGAAAGTAATTGATGATATTCCTTCAGTCCCAGTTCTCAAAAGTGAGAATGTTATGCTTTTCTTTGTCATTTATCAGGATTAAATCTGGTGAAGGAATGCCAAGTTCTGGTCACATGACCGGAGCTCAGCCAATAGGAACGCTCTCTCTCTCTCAATGAAATGACCTGTGATTGGTCAAAGTCTCCCGTCACGGGCTAGATGTTCTAAAGCCTGAAATCAGAGCCATGAGGAGGAGCAGAAGTCTAGTTATCTCTCAGAACACTTGAATTACAATATGATGAAAGTTTATTATGGGATGTTTGCCCAATGATGCCAAAAATATACTGCCTACTGCACTACTACTGCAGCTTTAAAGGGACTGTTTGTAACTTTTTAAGCGTATAAATGTAGCGGGTCGGGACACATGTGTGCTCGCGTGTGGCCGGAGTCTCTCCTCCGCTGCCTGCTTGCCTTCACTCACACTGCGCGCGTTCTTGCTGACTCGCTACACCTCTAGACGTGCATGCACGCACACGACACAATGCAGAAGAGTTAGTTTAGCTCTGAGAATATCTAGTGAATGTTCAGTGGACGTTTGTGCAGAAATAACTGCTGCAGCTCCTCCAGACCAACAGAGGATTACCGTGTCTTCTGAAGTAACGGGGCTCCGCAGAGAGAAACGTTATCGTCTCCGACCAAAACTCCGGCGTCTCCCCCGTTCCCTCCGGCCGCGGTCGGGAGGCTGAGGCGTGAAAAGCCAACACTAGGATCAGCAGTGATTCATGGAGAGACCTTGGTCTGGTCAGCTAACATTACTGCCAAGCAGCTGAAATATAGAGTGATATTGTGCTTTTATCTGACGTGTGTCTCCTCACTGTGTTGAGTGATGCTCCTTCATGTCTATGTAGAGCGAGCACAAGCGCGAGCAACAGGACGCTGACTTTAGTTGACTTCACGGCCACAGGTGTCGCTGTTAACAAGCATTTCTGAAAGTTACAAATAGTCCCTTTAAGTGTCTCAGTAAGGTGTTTTTTTTAATTATTATTCCATCATGGATTCTCCAAGTCTCTCCTGGTGTTTAGATAATGCTGACTTAAATTAAATCAGCTTATGATTCACATAGTTTTCATCCTCAAACCCTCCTGTCAGGCCTCATTTAGAAGCATTCGGTTCATTTCTACACTCATTAATTCAGGTTTTTCCTTTCATTTATTACCTATCTAGTAAATCCACCACGCTGCCAAAGTACACGGCCTGAAGCTGCTTTTTATTTCCAGCAGTGTTTTGTTTTTACCTCACAGCTCTTCGGTGCTACGACCTTGAATCCAGACGTCAGCGTGAACAGAAAGCGTTCCCAGAGGGGTAAATAAGGAAACTACATTAATTAATAACCAGCTACATGGAGGTAGAAAAATGTGAGCGAGGAGAAACAGTTCATAAAATGAACAAATGAGTCAGAGCTGACGGTTCTCAGTCTGACGGCTTCAATTAATGAAACATGACTCAGAGTTGGCCGAAGTGCTCGGCTCCTCTTACCGCCGCCAGATTCCTCTCTCGTCAGGCTGCACAGAGGTGACTCGTCAGCTAATGGCTTCCTCAAACAGCTGGAGGGGGTCAGAGGGTCATATGACAGCCGCCTCGGGGGCCAATTGGCGGCCGCGGAGCGCTTGGCATTCCTGAACGTCTGCTGGATTGTTTGATATCGGATAACCCTGATTTACACCGTCACCTTCTTCACCACAGTCTGACATTTGTGGTTCAAGAGTCGGTTTCTTCTTCGTCCTTCAGGCGCTGGATGAAATAATGATAACGTGGTGTAAAAGTTAATCCCTTCTCATCTATCTACAGCTCTCGGCTAACAATTTGACTTCGAATACCGCAGCAGTGATGTAAAAACAGACGTCCTGCATTGTTTTGAGGCAGAGAATCCACTGATGATATCAGTTTTCAAAGCAGGTTTGCAGTAACATCCATGAGCCTTCATGTTTTGAATATGAACATATTGAACCGACCAACGCTACCATCCGTAGAGCAACACTGCTGCACTACGAGTGGAGTTTTCTATCTAATGATGTATAAAAACAAGCGTTGTTTTAATAGAGTCCTTGTCTCTCCGGAGGGCCGAGACACCACAAGCTGGAGAGGACAGCGGCGCTGTGGATGTGTGAGTGAGCGAGGCTGAGATAAGGCCTGTTCACAGAGACACACATTACGTGAGGACGTCGGGTAATTAATGAAGAAACCTCTACAGCTTTGTGTTTCAGGAGAAAGAAACACCTTCCTGATTGATTCCACTGCTGCTGCAAAGAGAGCAGCAGACACAAATCAAACCTTTACAAGATAAAGAAGACGGAGCAGGAAATGAAGACGGAGAGGACGCCGGAATTATGTCTGAAACTAAAAAGGGCACTCAATTTATAGGGCATTATTACTTTTATCTGTGGACCTACTTTATACGTTTTTAATTCAGTTCAGGCCACAACTAAAGATTCTCATCATTGATTAGGCTGCCAATTATTTTCTCTATTGATTGATTAGTCGTCTGTAATCAGTCAGAAAATAATGCAAAATATCCATTTCAATCCCCGAAAGTGTTTGTTTAGTCCAACCAATAGTCCAAACCCCAGACACATTTGCTTAAAGCTGCAGTAGGCAGTATATTTTTGGCATCATTGGGCAGCAATCCCATAATAACCTTTCAGCATATTGTAATTCAAGTGTTCTGAGAGATGACTAGACTTCTGCTCCTCCTCATGGCTCTGTTTTCAGGCTTTAGAACATCTAGCCCGCGACGGGAGACTTTGACCAATCACAGGTCATTTCATTGAAAGAGAGCGTTCCTATTGGCTGTGCTCCGGTCATGTGACCAGAACTTGCCGTTCCTTCACCAGATGGCGGCGGCATCACAAACGTTCTCATTTTCCAGCTAAACTGTGCTACAAGATGATTCTGAGAACATCTGAGGAGAGAAATAGACATTAACGTAACAGAATATTGATTCATATTTGATCAGCGCTGCCTAGTTTGACCGTTTGGTCGGAGTTCAGAGTGATTGACAGCCGGCTCTCATAGACGGCAGCTGGACAGCAGACCTCAGATCAGCTCTTACTGCTTGTTTTCCTCCGGTCTGTGAAATCTTGCAGATGCCATTAGGAGCACCGGAGGACACAGAGGACACAGTTTACCTGTTTCATGTACTACTGTCACGATATAGCAACTGTTAATATAAAAATAACTTTCTTTTAATCATATTTGCTCCAATCTCGCCTACTGCAGCTTTAACTATAACTGAAGACAAATAATTAGCAAAATCCAAACATTTGAGCAGCTAGCATTGTTGATTAATCTGCTGATTATTTTCTCGATTAACCAATTAGTTGTTTGGTCTATAAAATGTCAGAAAAGAAAAGAAAAATGTTGATAAAGCCCAAGACGACATCCTCAAATGTCTCGTTTTGTCCACAACGCAAAGATATTCAGTTTACCGTCATAGAGGAGGAAAGAAACCAGAAAGTATTCACATTTAAGAAGCTGCAATCAGAGAATTTAGACCTTTTTCTTTCTTAATTGATTATCAATATAGTTGACTAATCGATTAATCGTTGCGTCTCTAGACAGAACTAATATTTTGTTTATGGCTCCAACTGACGTCGACTTTCATTTTCAATTAATCGTCTTCTTGATTATTTAATCAATTAATCGTTTGGTCTAGAAAATATTGAAAAAGGTATTTTATGTTGTCTTGCCCTCACCAATCAGAAGTGCGAGACATTTCCATCCCTGACAACATTTAATAGAGCACTAAACTTTTTTCACATAGATCGTATAACTTCACTTTATATAGCTAGAATATGCAGGAATATAATTATTAACGCTACCTTTAAAGACCTCAGATGATCGATTGTTTTTTCCGTTAACGTGCCGATATAACACCAGACCTATTTAAACCAGTGAACAAACCGTGGGATCAGACCACTCCTGGCTTTCCTCCTAGCTTTAGGAGATCCTAGGTGGATAGATGATGGGTATATTATCATTATTAGGACAGAGGGGTGGGGGGGTGGAGGAGGGTGTCCCGTGTTGTTTGGGGTCAGTCGTGTTTGGAAGTCTCTGGCTTTGTTCAAACCTCATCAAGTGTGAAAAACGGGGGCAGGCCTGAGGCCCTCTCTGCTCCGCCAGATCATCCGACAGAATAAGCAAACATTTGAGAGGACAAACATTAACCTTTGGGTTGATTGTTGGCAGCTGTCACTCACTCTGTCACGAGAACATGGTGACATGGTGACATATAAAACAGGGATATGATGCCAGAGAGGTTAAGGAAGGCCAGAGAGTCACACTTATGAGTGGAGAGAAAAGCATCGTTTCCTGTCTGGATCAACAAGCTGGTAACAATGACGTCGTCTTTTTGCATCCCCGGAGAGACTCCATGCCAGACTGTTACGACACAAACATGCTCAGCAAGAGATAGAAATGAATTCAGGACTTTATCGTTCCATCTCTGACAAACATCTTGACATGTTAGTACGTTATAAGTGAAACAATAGTCCTTTAGCAGCGTTACAGAGAGTGTTTCCAGAGGATACTTTTTGAGTACTGACCAAAAAGGGTAAAAGTTGAATCATTCTTTGATCAGTTATTGCCTCATTTAAATCATAAAATGTGGTTAATTGTATCCCTATTTTGTTAAGATTTGTCTGCTTTGTGTTACAACAGATGTTCGGCCTTATTTTGTTAAACACAAAAGAGGGTTTTGTAAAGAAAAATGTGTATATTCCTCAAGATGGACACAATATCTGCGCTTATTTACTCAAAATCCAGCTCCGATTCTTCCTTTATTTGTTATAGTGACCCCTAAATGTCATCTCCAATCTCCAAATATGACGTAGTGCACCCAAAATGTGTCGTGTTCAAATCCCCAAAAGCCCAGCCAGCTCAGATTTTATCTTAACTGTTTATTTATAGGGTTGCAACTAAAGATTATTTCCCTATCGATTCATCTGTCAGTGTTATTATTTAGTATCTAGACTGTGTCCAAACCGGGAACAAAAAGTGGAACCAAAACCTCCCCCCAAAAAAAACCCCCCGACGGCTCCAAACTGAAAGCAGAACCAGTGCTGTGTGTGTTTTTCAAGTCAATCTGACCTCATTTAGACTAATGACCGGCAACAGATGGCACAGGTTCACATTTCATGGTTTAAGACGGTGACTGGAGAGAGTTTCGCTCCAAAACAACTCAAAACAGGATCTGAAATCGGAGCTGCACGAGCTCCAGATTAGGAAATCACTGTTGTGTAAATTCAATGACACCACTTAAACCAGATGCATCAATCTCTTTTAATTAAATGAGAGATGACAAGAGGATGTTCAGCTGAGTCTGCAGCTTTTATTGATCTTAATAGTGAGTTTCATTGTTCATCTGTCCGACCCACGACTTTACTGATCTGGTTTCACTTTCACCACTCTCATAGCGCTGTAAGGTTGCGTTCGAAATTCCATAGTAACATGCTATTTAGTACGCTAAAACAATACGTGACATTTTTCTACCCGGTATCACGGGAAGGCGTATAAATAGCATGACATTATTTGGCTTTCCACATGTCATTTGCACACCACGCAACAAAACTATGGTAACGTCCGCAGTAGGGATGTTAATAATTAACCATTTAACCGTTAACCAACGTTAAGAACTTTAACCGATTAACGCTATCGGTTAAAACGGTTAAAAGAAATATCAATAATTAGTTAAAAAGCTGAGAAAAACTCAGAGGAGCGGCTCGTCAGTACACATATTGAGTATGTAGTGTATAGTATGCAATTTCAGTAGCTGGTGAACAATAGTCGAGCAATTAGCAGCTAAAGAGACCGATATTTCTCTCGGGAATTGGTGGTGGAGACCAAAAACAGAGCTAAAAGAGTGAGAATATTGGATTTACATTCACCAGGTGGACACAAACACGAGTCCTAATGAATGATATGTTGCTCTGTAGCTGCCGGATGTGAAAAACAAGTTCACCATATCAACTTTAAAAAGGTGATGCTATGTCAACGTTGTGTTCGCGGCTTGTTTCTGCTGCAAAAATAGGTGTAACTGCTGTTAAAGGTGGAAACCTGTTTACCAAATGTTCTCTGACTTTGGCGTTGCTGATTTGTTTTTTGTTTAAAGTGCTACAGTAGAGACTGCAGGCTTATCATGATCAAGGACAACGGGGTTACAGTTTAACTCTAAATCTACAGTCCAGCTCAAAGTCAAATATTACCTCCTCTAATGGCTTTTACACGCTTCATTAACTCCTAAACGTGCACCAGGACGGGGACATGACAGCAGCAACAGCAAAACCACATTAATAGTCCTTTAAAATTCCTGCAGCTAATGACAATTACATTCCTATTGTGGGTTCACATGCTGGTAGGAAAGTCTGACAATCCGTGCCGGTTATTACTTATTTAATTATCAAAAACAACTTAAAGGTCCCATATCGTGCTCATTTTCAGGTTCATACTTGTATTTTGTGTTTCTACTAGAACATGTTTACATGCTGTAATGTTAAAAAACACCTTTATTTTCCTCATACTGTCTGCCTGAATATACCTGTATTCACCCTTTGACTG
Organism: Sebastiscus albofasciatus; assembly: GCA_916701655.1. Lineage (NCBI taxonomy): Eukaryota > Metazoa > Chordata > Actinopteri > Perciformes > Sebastidae > Sebastiscus > Sebastiscus albofasciatus. The sequence goes on from CAKAOI010027103.1 coordinate 22,336, forward strand.
AAACGCTCCGTTTTAGTGCATTTCAAGGGAATTGCGTTGCTAGGCAACAGTTTGGGTCCATGTTTACTTCCTGTCAGCTGATGTTATTCACATACACTGCAACAGGAAATAAACTGGGACACATTTAGAATGTTTACGTTTAAAAACGTGTAATGGTCTATATATTGTATATTTGTGACATCACAAATGGACAGAAATCCTAACGGCTTGTTTCAAACACATAATTTCTGAATACAGGCTGTGTGTATTCCTCCGTATATTGAGCGTTTTTGATAGTTTACCAGAATTTATAAAGCACTTAAACCTGCTCTATAATATAAAAGACATGAAAATCTCACTTTTTACAATATGGGACCTTTAAAAGTTCCACTGAAAATAGCTGGATTTCAATATTTGCAGACTTAGGAAGTTATTTTCCTTTGCAACTTTATGATCCATAACTTTGTGTCTGGGGATTAGTATTAAATTCCCACAAACCGACCAACAAACCGACCAACAAACCGACCTACAGACCAACAAGCCAACAAGCCAACCAACTGACAAATCGACCAACAAACCGACCAACTGACAAACCGACCAACAAATCGACCAACAAACCGATCCACAAACCGACCTACAGACCAACAAGCCAACAAGCCAACCAACTGACAAATCGACCAACAAACCGACCAACAAACCAACCAAACCAACCAACCGACCAACAAACCGACCAACTGACAAACCGACCAACAAACAAACTTGTTGGCCTTTTTGAAAAATCTTGCTTCATGAGGAACTACTACTCTGATCTGATCTGAGCACAGTGATTTCACTTTCACGTGCAATATCTTCCAAAGTGATGGATATTATATAATATATTCAATATTTGCAGACTTGGGAAGCTATTTTCTTTTGCAACTTAACTTTGTCTGGGGATTAATATTACATTCCCACATGTGCAATTCGACATGACTTGTTGGCCTTTTCAAAAAAATCTTGCTTCATAAGGAACTACTACTACTACTCTGATCTGAGCGCAGTGATTTCACTTCCACAAGCAATATTTCAGCAGGCTTTTTATTGCCACCTCTTCCAAAGTGAGGAAAGGCCACAAAGGGTGGTGATGATGGAAGCACACCCCTCCTCCTCCTCCCAGCCTCGCCCCTCTCCTCTCCTCCCCTCTCCTCTCCTCTCCTCTTTTGGGGATGCAGGAGGCTCATCAGTATCTCTGGACCATGCAGGCCTGTCTACCCCTCCTGCAGCCTCACACACACACACACACACACACACACGCTGCTGCATCGCTTTGCGTAAAAAGCCCTAAATTGCTTCCAGCTGGCTGCGAGTAAACCTGGATCCCGACTGAAAACTGAGAGCAGAAAACAAAGCGCTCCTCTTGCACAATTATTTGCCCAGTGTGCACACAGCCAGTGTTGCACAGCAGCAGCAGCAGCAGCACATTGCACCCAGACCCTGCAGCTTTTTCCAACAAAAACCTGCAGCTCTCTGATTTATAACCTCTCCAAAATAAACCAAACTTTCAGTGCGTAAAAGCGCAGCGCTCGTTGCTGCGTAATGCGCTTAATGAGGAGAAGCTGCAGATGAATAAAGTGTCCTGAGAGGAGACAGTGAGAGGAGAGCAGTGGTGGATCTGCTCGGCCTGCTGCTGCATGCCTGTAGTTTTACCCCCACTATGATGGTGATGGTGATGATGCTGCACGGTGCGTCCTGCAGCATCCTCAGCATGCACCAACCAGGACAACAAAACCTCCACAGAGCAGCAACGCATCGACACAAGGAGAGAAAGGAGAGATGAAGAAGAGGTGATCGCGGCCTGCAGGACTCACCAGTCGGTGTCTGAGGTCTCGTCTATGACGTCCTGGTAGGCGGTCAGCAGCTCCAGTCTGTTCTTGCCCAGATTCACAGCCATGTTTCTGTTTCTGTCTCTGCAAGCATCCAGACCTGCTCGCTGCTGATGGAGAGAGAGACACGGAATGAGACCAGGGAGAGGACAGAGAGGAGGAGGAGGAGGAGGAGGAGGAGGAAGAGGAGGAGGCTCTGACTGGTGGAGACAAAGAGAGGATCAGGGTGTCCGACAGGTCCTAGTGCCGGATGAAACACTCTGATGGGTCCTAGTGCCCAGCAGGAGGAGGAGGGAACTTATTCTACAAAAACATTCACACAAAATAAAAACTATTAATTAAATATATATATATATACATATATATATATAAATTAATTAATTAATTAATTAATTAAAGCATTTATGTGGATAATTCTTTCAATTAGGAGAAACTGAAGGAAGTTACTTGGAAATTTGGTGCTAAATTATAAGGAAACAGAGACAGTGCTCAATAATGCTGCAACTAAGGATTGTGTTCATTATCGATTAATTGTTTGGTCTGTAAAATGTCAAAAATAAATTAAAAAAAAAGTCCTTCATGGTTTAAAATAAATCTGAGATTTCGAGAATAAAATCATAATATTACAAGAATAAAGTCATAATATTACGAGAATAAAATCATAATATTACGAGAATAAAGTCATAATATTACAAGAATAAAGTCATAATATTACGAGAATAAAATCATAATATTACGAGAATAAAGTCATAATATTACGAGAATAAAGTCATAATATTACAAGAATAAAGTCATAATATTACAAGAATAAAATCATAATATTACAAGAATAAAGTCATAATATTACAAGAATAAAGTCATCAAGCTCTCCATACTCCTGCAGTAATTCATGTATGTAAATGCAGTAAACATCGTTTCTTTACATCATGATTGAACAGGAAGTACAACTAAGAGTCTCTTCCTCTCTGTAGCAGGTCAAACTCTCGCCGGCCGGCTGCAGAAATGTGTCAGTGTGTCGTCTCCTGTTGCGTCCCTGCAGCCTCTCAGAGAGCCGAGGAGGAGGAGGAGGAGGAGCTGTACAGTATACAGTATGTAGACTCTGGCTGCAGCTTGTTGTTCCTGCAGGACAAGACAGGCTTCTAATTAATTAGGATCCGGTTCCTGCAGCAGCAGCATCAGATCTTCATCATGTCCAGACTGTTTACCAGATGGTGCCGTCCAGGAGGCGGAACAATATTCACACTTAATGTGTGTACAACATTTTGTGTGTGACATGAATCTGTAAGTGCTCATCACACAGGAGGAAGTGTTTGCTATTGTTTACCATCCTAACTATTAGTTTGTCCTGAGGGTGGAGTCAGAGAAGATGTTATCCTCTGTATGGTGGTCATGTTAGGACGTATCAGACTCAGTGTATCAGACTCTGATGCTCTTATTCTGTCAGACTTGGATCAACTGTTGTATCTGGACTTTGTCAGCCTCAGTTGTACTTATGCTGCCTTCACACACCGCGTTCGTTCTTGCTTTTTCGCTCCACCTCTCACGTGCATGCTGCTCACTCCACACTGCAGAAGAGTTAGTTTAGCTCTGAGAATATCTAGTGAACGTTCAGTGGACGTTTGGTCAGAAATAACTGCTGCAGCTCCTCCAGACCAACAGAGGTTTCCCGTGTCTTGTGAAGTGACGGGGCTCCGCAGAGAGAAACGTTATCGTCTCCGACCAAAACTCCGGCGTCTCCCCTGTTCCCTCCGGCCGCGGTCGGGAGGCCGAGGCGGGAAAAACCAACACTAGGATCAGCATTGATTGATGGAGAGACCTTGGTCTGGTCAGCTAACATTACTGCCAAGCAGCTGAAATCTAGAGTGATATTGTGCTTTTAGCTGACGTGTGTCTCCTCACTGTGTTGAGTGATGCTCCTTCATGTCTATGTAGAGCGAGCACAAGCGCCAGCAACAGGACGCTGACTTTCGTTGATTTAACGGCCACAGGTGAAGCTGTTAACAAGACATTTCTGATCTTACATAGCGTCCCTTTAAAGGTTTATAATGATAAAAGTTAAAATAATGAATGAACAAGTGACCTGATGGTCCAAGAATTCCTCTCAAAGCTCTTTTGTTGTGGAGTGAAAATGAGCTTCTTTTCTTCTTGTTTCCTGGAAAAGTTGACATTTCGGAGGTCCCCCCCCTGCACCCCGTCTGGTGGCAGCGGCGGCGGTGGTTGGTTGCCGTGGTAACCTGCCTTGCCTCAGAGAGGGTTGAACCCCACACGGGAAGCCTCGGTGTGTTTTTCTCCCAGGCTCGGCTCGGCTCTGCTCGGCCTGGCACCGAGCCCACATACCTTCCCCTCTGCTCTCAGAGCCGGGGGATAATAGAGGAGAGGGGCGGTGGCGCTGCTCGGCGCTTTAATTGGCACAAACAGCCACGTATAGCACCGGGTCAACCTGCTGAAACTCACTCAGTATACACATCATTTATAGACTCCGTGCTGCACGTTCACTGCTTCACTTTGAGTTATTTACATGTGAAGTCACTCCTGAACCTTTTTATATTTACAAAATATCCTTTAAGTGGAAGTTCTTCCTGAAAGATAAACAGATAATCAGAGTACATTTACTCCATTACTGTTATCTGACTGATACTATGATGCATTATTATAACCCAGGGGTCAGCAACCTGCGTCTCTTCAGCTCCTCTCCAGTGGCTCCCTGTGGATTTATAAAAATGGAAATGAATAACTGTTTTTTGTTTACATTTTCATTTTTATTTATCATTGTTGTAGGTCTATGGTTCGACGGTACGACGGAGTATTATGGCCACTCTGAGGAAAAAAATAAATCTGAGATTTCGAGAATAAAGTCATTATATTATAAAGTAGTAATTTGACGTGTTATTTTCTTTTTTTTATCATAAAGTTATGAATTTATTCTTGTAATGTTACGACTTTATTCTCGTAAAGTTATGAATTTATTCTCATAATATTACGACTTTATTCTCGTAATATTACGACTTTATTCTCGTAAAGTTATGAATTTATTCTTGTAATATTACCCTCTATATACTAAATAAATATGACTCGATTGGCAGATGTAATAAAGTGTATTTAAGTCAAAGTTTCATCTCCATTAAAACACAAACAGCAGCGCCTCCCCCTCCTGATAACTGGGTTAGTATTAATGAATTCTCCCTGCAGGTCCTCGTTGTTTGTGAATGTATATGTGTGAATGTAAATGTGTGAATGTAAATGTGTGAATGTGTACGGTGGCCTGCAGTAACCATAACTATCACCTGGTACTGATTATTCTTGTTGAAGACTGTAATAATAAAGCAGACGTCTCCCGTCAGATGGAAGTGACAGTGGAGGTGGTTTCTGTGCAGAATAAAGCAGCTGTACTTCTCCTCTAAAATGAGCTGCAGAGAGCGCTGACACTAAAGTGCCTCGTCTTAATGGAGCTCTTACTGGGCAAATTAGGCTGTCAGGGCTGAACGCCGGAGATTACACCGACTCCGCTAACCAGCTTCACCAAGGAATAAATGACACTTAGAAAATCAGCGGCTTTTAATCCAGCGAACGGACACAAAGAGCAGAAGCATAAGTCCTCCTCCAGAACTAGGTCAGAGGGTGAAGAATACATCACACTGATTTTTGAAGCGTTTTGAAAGAAACTTTTTTCTGCTGAAGAACTCCATTTAAATGATTTATTTAATTTAGACGAAACACCTGAAGACATCTGTACTCAGATATTGTTTTTAGTGTGGAGCCAAGAAGAGCAGCGACCACTTTGTGGAAGCTAACGGGAATCCAGATGAAGGATAAAGAATATGTATGAAACATGACGACTACATTACCCATGATGCATCTCCACCGCCGACAATTCGGTGTCACGGTACGTGTCCACAGAATCCGTCATTTCCACGCTCCCCATTCATTGTCTATGTAAGCAGCCGTGCAATGCACTCTGGTAGCGTGGTGGCGGCGGCGTGATTCAAGAGACGGAGCGTCACGACAGCTTTTAAACGAATCTTTTAAACTAACCGAACCTTATTGACCCAAAATAAAGACAGATTCATCAGCTGCATGGATTATTTCCACGCCGTGTTGTTTCTGGTTTGAAAGCTGAGGAGCAGCAGCTCACGGAGGGAAAGCATTCGTCCAATCAGGTGCTGAGTGTGTTGTGTCTAGTGGCGGCTCATTAAGCGTCCAATGCTCGGAAGTGGCGCGTGCCCTCGCAATAAAAAACGCCCCGGTGGACATGTACCATCACAGAAGTTTAACTCCACACCTCCAGATTTTTTTAATCTTCAAAATTTTAATTAACCTTTAGTAATAATAATGAGACATGTTATGTATGTACACTCACCGACCACTTTATTAGGCACACATGTCCAATTGCTTGTTAACACAAATGGCTAATCAGCCAATCACATGGCAGCAACTCAATGCATTACGTCATCTAGACGTGTTGTCGGCGGTGGAGATGCATCATGGGTAATGTAGTCGTCATGTTTCATACATATTCTTTATTCTTCATCTGGATTCCCGTTAGCTTCCACAAAGTGGTCGCTGCTCTTCTTGGCTCCACACTAAAAACAATATCTGAGTACAGATGTCTTCAGGTGTTTCGTCTAAATTGCTGAAGTTCAAACCGAGCATCAGAATGGGGAAGAAAGGGGATTGAAGTGACTTTGAACGTGGCATGGTTGTTGGTGCCAGACGGGCTGGTCTGAGTATTAAACTGCTGATCTACTGGGATTTTCACCACAACCATCTGTAGGGTTTACAGAGAACGGTCCCAACAAGAGAACAGATCCAGTGAGCGGCAGTTGTGTGGACGGAAATGCCTTGTTGATGTCAGAGGTCAGAGGAGAATGGGCAGAGTGGTTGGAGATGATAGAAAGGCAACAGGAACTCAAATAACCACTCGTTACAACCAAGGTATGCAGAATAGCATCTCTGAACGCACAACACGTCCAACCTTGAAGCAGATGAAGACCACCCGGTACTAGCAAGGTGTACCTAATAAAGTGGCCGGTGAGTGTATGTTGTCTTTACGTGCCTCCTCCACATGAAGGAGAGAGTTTGCTGAAGGACATTAGAGGTTTTGTGGCTTTTATTTTTTTTATGAATGAATGCAAAATCTGAATTTACATCTTAACAACTTGTTTGTTTGTGAGGCTGTCCTCTCAGGAAGAATAACAGCATCAGTTTACTGTCCTCTGGTGGCTGTAGTAATGATGACGGGAGCAAAGGAGGAAGTCAGGTGACGTTATTATAAGCGACAACAAAGTCTGTAGAGGACGGGAAAACAAAACGTCTTTAACTTTAACACACCGGACTGCTGTTTGTTTCCTGTTTCTAACCCAAAGTCAACATTGATTACTCTAATTTAAGAATGTATTTCCTGCTGATTAGTGGCGTCGGATCAGAAAACACTTCTATCTGATGTTCTAGAGTTATTTTGTCGTTTAATTTAGAGTTATTTGGAGTATAAATTGTCAGGAAGCAAACAAAAGGCTGCCTGTTACTGCTGCTGCTCTTTGTCTGACGGATCCATTCGGCTCCTCCGTGGCAGAGGGGGTATTGATTGATTTCATTGATCAGCTTCTATACTGGGATGTCTCTAAAGGAGGAGGCAGACAGGTGGACAGATGGACAATAAACAAAAGGAAAAAGTCCATTTCCCATCTGCAGTCTTCCTTTGTCTCACAGCGATCACAGTCTCTTTTAAATACTCACCAATAAATCGACGTCCGACAGATCAAATAGAAGCTCCACATATTTAAATTCTGTCTTTCTGAGCTCACGTCCTCGGAGACGGTGTCAGAGTTTAAGCCTGGTTTAACGGCAGAGGTTCATCCGTCGGTCTGAGTCTGTCTGAGAGAAAGGAGACAATAACTGGATTCACAGAAAGTCAAAGATATGAAGATGTTCTGAGTGTTTCCTCAACAGAGCGGTGGGAGTCGTGATGGATGTGGAGAGGAAACCGATTAGAGAAATAAAAACTCTGCAGGGGGGGGAAACAAACTGGGGATTAATTGTGAACGCTGTAAATCTCTCTCAGAGACATCAATGAACCGCGTAACCGAGCAGATCTGGTTCGGTTTCTGAAGGTCTCGGAGGTCTTTAAACCTGCAGCGCTGCTTTTATATCCTCTCTGATATCATAAAAACATGATGATGATATGTACCTGTAGAGACAATCAGGTTACTACGGCAACAATGAAGCAAATGGAAAACATTAAAGATCTATATACGACTGCTTTGAATAACAATTTGTGTCTGATTTGATTTATCTACAAAAAGAAAGTTAGATTACATCATTATGAATTCTTAACATCCGCTGCTTCTAATCCAAATAAAACAACAATAAACAAAAGACGTTTTGGGGCGCTAACAGAATAAAACAGGATATTACACTATTAGTTCTAGGTCAGGGGTCTTCAACCTGCGGCTCCGGAGCGACCTGCGTCTCTTCAGCTCCTCTCCAGTGGCTCCCTGTGGATTTATACAAATAGAAATGAATGAACTGTTTTTTTTGTTTCCATTTTCACTTTATTTATCATTGTTGTAGGTCTATGGTACGACGGTACGACGGAGTATTAGGACCACATTGAGGAAAAAAATAAATCTGAGATTTCGAGAATAAAGTCATATAATAATAATAAATAAAGACTTTTTTTCTTGTAAAGTTGTGATTTTATTCTCGTAATATTCCGACTTTTATTCTCGTAGTTATGACTTTTTTTCAAGTAATATTATGACTTTATTCTCGTAAAGTTATAACTATATTCACGTAATGTTATGACTTTATCCTCTTGATATTACGATTTTTTTTCTCGTAAAGTTGTGACTTTTTTCTCATAATATTACGACTTTATTCTCGTAATGTAACGACTTTTTTTCTCGGAAAGTTACGACTTTATTCTCGTAATGTTACGACTTTTTTCTCGTAATAATACGACTTTTTTTATCGTAAAGTTATGACTTTATTCTCGTAATATTATGACTTTTTTTCTCGTAAAATTATGACTTTATTCTGTAAATCTCAGATGTGTTTTCCCTCAATGTGGCCCTAATACTCTGTAGTACATTGTCTCTTTGGCCCTCACTGCATTAGACTTATAAACTATATACTGAGACTATAAACTGAGTTACCTTCATCACAATGATCAAACAGTAGTAGTTGATAGTAAAGGTTGCTGACCCCTGGTCTAACCAAATCGTTTTTGTTCCTAAACAGTTTTGTCACATGAAAAACAGATCAAGAGTCTTCGCTGCTGGAAAGCTGTATTTTTTCTACTGAATTATTCAACGTCTGTCTGTCGGCTATACGTCCGAGTCGGTCAACCTGCGGAGACAAAGAGGAGAAGCTTCAAAAGAAAATATTTATGAGTCTCAAAGGGTTAAAAAGTCTGTCAGGCCGTGCAGGAAAACTCACATACCAAACCAGTGAGATGAGCCCCCGTGGTGATTCTGTAATCCACTAAACAGAAACCGGACCGGAGAGAGAGAGAGACACTGAATGACATGAAATACTGCTGAGCCCAACTACAATCAGTCCTTCATCACACTCCACGAAACTAAACGCTTATATCTGTTATATATATCTGTGTATATTTATAGATATATATGTATATATAGATATATATATAATAAACTTGCCTTACACACAGAGAGAGAGAGAGAGAGAGAGAGAGAGAGAGAGAGAGAGAGAGAGAGAGAGAGAG
>CAKAOI010027104.1:0-19894 GCA_916701655.1 Sebastiscus albofasciatus
CCCCCCCCCCCCAAAAAAAGCCCAGTCTGCTCTGATTGGTCAGCTGGTCCACTCTGTAGTGAATGGTCGACCGAATCAAACTCTTTGGACTTCGCTCCAGCTCCGCTCTAACTAGCTTTGATAGGTATTATGCAAATGTGTTACTTGGTGACATCACCACGTTACAGAAGAAAAGGCAGGACTGCAAGCAAAGGCAATTAAGGAGCAGTGTTTCTGGGAGAGTAACTCCCTTTGGCGTGGACTTTGTAACTTTGCAGACCTTTTTAAATGCACAAAAAAACGGGAAAGGAAAGGGAAAAAGCCGAAAAGCATATTAGGTCCTCTTTAAATGTGGGTTTTTTTTCCAACAAAAACAGAGAGCCTTAGAACATCATTTAAAACAGAACTTTAAATAAATGCGTCCATCACATGCAGCCACAGTAAGACGAACACACTCGGGCGTGTCCCCACCTGCTACTATGTACATGCTGTCTCCTTCAGAGCCCTCTTTAATGACGTCCTCGCCCGGTTTGTAGTTGGATGCCCCTAAGAGATCCACCATCATGGCTGTTTGCTCATCGTCGAGGAGACTCAGGAAGTCATTCTTCTGGATGGCTTTGACAATCAGATTTGTCTCGCTGGTGATGGGAGGTGAGAGAGGTCACTGAACTCTTGTGGAGCTCCCAACATGCATACCCATTATACATTATTTAGGTGTTTGACATGTGCGGGAGAGGTAATTAGATCGGATTTGCCACAACGGCAAATGAAAAAAATCCTGTTCAGTCTTACTTAAATGGGATATTCTATGTGTCTTCAGCTGTACTGATTACCAACCTGACAGTTTTCTTGACCCTCATGCGTGTAATCTCCAGGGTCTCTGGGATCGGTTCGGAGGCAATGACAGCCGCACGGCTCTTCCTGACCTCCGGTTCAATCTCATTACCGCTCTGAGAGGGAAAATCTGAGGCAGACAAACAGAGGAACGCAAAGGGAGGGTTAACTGCTGTAAATAACTGAATGATGAATCAAAGGTTGCCTCGTTCATTTGTGTGTGTGTGTGTGTGTGTGTGTGTGTGTTCCTGCCGCTAGTGCCCATGTTGGCCTCTTACCAAGATCATGATACTGACCATGCAGCTCCTGCAAAAGTTTTTCTTTCTCCTGCAGTCGTTGTTCTATGAGGATAAAAGCAGAATATGTTCAATGTACAAAACATCACAAGGAACATGCTGATATATTATGACGATCTCTAAAATGTAGTTATTAAAGAACTGTGATCAAGTAATGTGTTTCAGGTGATTATACAGTGATGAAAACATAATTATGAATATTAATTGCTAATGGATCCCCTGAAATGTTACAAACTGTTCCTTTAATGTGATATAGTTATGATCGTACTCACCCAGGTCTTTGTTTTGCCTCTGCAGCTCGTGGTTGATCATACATTGTTTTTCTAGCTGCTGCTTCAGCTCCTCTAATTGTTTCTCCATGACTACAATGAAAAAAATACACAAAGAAGTAAAGATATATGGGAGGAATCGATAGAGTGAAGATAAATTGCAGCACTATCAGTAATAGGCAGTTTATATGACGCCTCTGAACACAGACATAAAATACAGTAGCCTACCAAACATGCTGATATGTGTGGAGCCTCAGTTATCATATCTCAACTGTATGTAACTATACTGGATGCCTTTTTCACAAGGCACTGAACTCTACTCCACTGCCTGCACACAGCAAGAGCTCCGCTGAATAATGCAGACTAATGATGGACAGTCAACAGGGTGCTTTCTGAATGCTGTCACACCCTGCCAGCTTAGTGCTAAAGATCTATTACTGCACCTGATAGTGGCACAGAACCTGTCAAAATAGTACAAAAACCTGCCTTATTAGCTCACTTATTGCAGGCTGTATGTGTATGTCTTTATTCTCTGTGCTTTTACAATAATGTGTGGCCTTAAAGAGGACCTATTATGCTTATTTTTCAGGTGCATAATTGCATTTTGGGCTTCTATGAGAACATGTTTAGATGCTTTAATGTTCAAAAAACACTTTATTTTTCTCATACCGGCTGTGCTGCAGCACCTCTTTTCACCCTTTGTCTGAAACGCTCTGTTTGATCTCCCGCCCCCCTACGGAAAAAAGCCCAGTCTGCTCTGATTGGTCAGCTGGCCCACTCGGTTGTGATTGGTTGACTGAACCAAACTCTTCGGACTCCACTCCAGCTCCACTCTTACTAGCTTTGCGTGCCAAACTAGCCGCTAGGCAGGTATTATGCAAATGTGTTACTTGGTGACATCACCACGTTACAGAAGAATGTTGCATGGACTTTGGGCTTTGTAACTTTGCAGAACTTTTACATGCACAGCTGTATAATTTAAATGTCTAAGTTTGAGAGTGGGACAAACCGAGCCACAAACAAGTGTGCATGCAAACAAATGAATTGGCACAGATTCATTAGCACTGCTGCATGAGGTTAACCACACACCATTCACTATCTTTTCGTCATGTAGATGATCTGTGTGCATAAGCCCCCATAACCACTATTTTCATTTAGCTGTTAATGGAAAGATGCCTCTAATGACAGGCCAAACATTACAATCAATACAAACGCAAGGTTACTCTCGCTCATCACGTGACCCCCTTGTTACTACTGCCTCACCCTGAACATTGGACAGCCCTGAGATTAGACAGAATGTTCAAGCAAATCATAAAGTCACTGAGCAACCGCCCAGCAAACTGTGACGGAAAAAATATATAAAATGGCTCCTGAAGGTTGATTCTTTGAGCTGGATAAGAAAAACATCTTTACAGCGGTCGCCTAGATTGTGATATTTTCCATGACATCAATGATTCACTATCAACAAACAATGTGATAATCTCGTCCAGCGCGTAAAACAATGCAGCTGCAGCGCCAGGAGTTAATAGGCCCCATGTTGCAGGTCATTACAAGGAACACAATGGCGACAACAAATGTGTAACTACATACTAGAAAGTCAAATTTGCCTTGGGGAGTTTAATTAAGCTGCTGAGCTGTGGACAAACATCATTCGAAAGCTTTCTAGGAACTCGCAGCGATAAAGAGACAACTGGGGCAGATCGGGATGATAACCTTTAGTGCCTGCTTGTCAACATTTAATGAAGGAAAACCTCTCTTAGTTTAACTCCGTCCGCCTGGGGCGACTGGAAACAGTGATCCCAGAAGTAGCTGCACGCTGCCGGTTGTTTTATTATTATTTTATTTAGATGATGCAATGGCGACAAAATACTGAGATATGTGTCTTAAAGACTGTCAAGTTTGACACATATTTGCGACAATGATCTTTTGGGAGCATTCGCATAAACAGCGATTCATCCAGTAGATGACAACGGGAGAGAACGGGAATTAGCAGAGACAATTAAAATAACAGAGACTGCAAAAACGCAACATTTTACCAAGTATATTTGTCTAATTACTAGACAAAATATCTCATAACACTGAACATAAGACACAATCACCTTACAAATAACATTTCAGTAACTTGTTTTTAGACATCTTGAATATCTTGTTAAGTGATGAAATACTATACTTTTGAGCATTACAGGCTTATTATGACACACAGCTCTTCATAATACAAGTGAAATATGGCTCAAAATGAGTTTTCCCAGCTAATTTCAAGACCTCTTTTTTATCCCGAAAAGCCTAAATATTGCATCTTATTTCAAGAAATCTTCCATTTGCAGATTTCTTTATGTATTACAAGTGAAAACACCTCGTGTTCATTGTTTTTTACAAATTCTTAGAGTGACTTTTTTGCCAGTTCTGGCTTGATTATCAGCTGTACAGGAGGAACATGATGCTGGACTGACCACTATTATACTAACACAAGCAGCAACATGCTTCACATTCCATACTGCCTCATTACTAATTCATGGCCAAGTGTAACTACAGCTGAATTCTCACAAGATGCTCTGTAATAGAAACCTGGAGAGAGCATGTGTCCAGTCTGGCGGTGTGTTTACTGGAGATGAGGGCTTTCTGACACCTGCACATCATCATCTTTTTACTTATGATGGCAACAACTGCACCTCGATGAGGGAAGCCAAGAATAAACAGGTGTATTTTACTGTTTACAAGCCTGTAAAAGGTAAGAATTTGCACTTTAAACACTTGATGAAAGCAGTCCCCTCTTACATCCTGACATCCAACTCTCAGAGTCACCGTGACATGTGATATGTAGACAGACAGACAGTGAGTCCCACTCACCTGCAGGCTGTGTGTGTGTGGATCAGGAGAGTAGATGAGTGTCTGTCCAGCCTATAAAGGCCGCATGGACCATAGGAGCCAAAGAATCACTCTGAACTGCTCACAAGATCCAAAGAAGAAGTGTATTCAATATCTGAGACGTGCTTGACCCCCAGACACACCTGCGACCTCTCTAGCATTACTTCTTCTTCTTCTTCTTCTTCCTCTTCTACCGCCGCACACTTTCTCAGCTTACATTGCCATGTCTGCTCTTCAGCTTTTACTATTTTTACTTCTCTCCGTCTCTCTCTCTCTCTCTCTCTCTCTCTCAATCTTTCCTGCTCTTTCTCTATCTGTCAATCTCAGCAGCTCTGGTGTTGAATCATTAACGATGACCTGAGGCTCCTCCCATCACACCAGGTAGAGGTATACAGGCAGGAGGAAGAGGAGGAAGAGGAGGAGGAGGTGAAGGAGGATGGACTGGAGAGATAAAGCTGAAGTTGGGGTGTAAAAATCATGCTTAAATTCCTAAAATACACATTATTTTGTGTGTGATTTCAATGCATTATTGTTGTCTCTCAAACAATGAATCTACATATTGTGTTTTTTTTTTATTTCTGTGACATTTAGCAGTGATATGTTATTGCCTGCTGACGTATTAAGACAAATACCTGAGTGGAGGCGTAAGTAAACAATGAGAAAGTCATTATAAAAGATGACAGAAAGGGGGAAGTGAATTGAAACACTTTCTTCCACCTTGATATTTTTATAAACCCGAGGACAAAAGAACAGTTTTTCAAAGACAATCTCTTCACAGTGTGATCACAGACAGCGCCTTCACATAACTGACAGGGAAATTATCAAAGCTGAGGGCAACCAGGACAACTCTGATTAGATCTGCTGGAGTTCGAGAGTGCCCACTTCATTAGGTTCTCATTTTTCCACAGCGTAAATGCCACTGGATGTTTTCCAGGCCGCAGCGTCATTAAATGAATCTAAATGAGGCTGAAGGGTTCGCATTGTGACAGAGGGTGTGGGCCTTTATTGTTCGCAGTTAATTATTGATACCATGCCTGGTTAATCAACGACATTAACGACCCCGCAGACCAGAGATAAAAAGGTTCTCGGATTGCAGCTGTGGAACCGGAGGGAGCTCGGTGACAGGCGGCGCATGTGACACGTTATGACATTTTTCCATTATAGGACCAACACTGTGATACCTGTTAATCACAACAAACCCAGGATGGATTACGGGTTGCTATGGACCTTTTCATTGCCATTCTGTTGCTAGGGGCAACAGCTTTGGTCCAAGTTTACTTCCTGTCAGCTACTGCATTAAAGTGGTAGTAGGCAGTATATTTTTGGCATCATTGGGCAAAAACTCCATAATAACCTTTCAGCATATTGTAATTGTTAATTAATTATTAAATATGTAATAATTGAAAAGTGTTCTGAGAGATAACTAGACTTCTGCACCTCCTCATGGCTCTGTTTTCAGGCTTTAAAAAATCTACCACGACGGGAGACTTTGGCCAATCACAGGTCATTTCAGAGAGAGCGTTCCTATTGGCTGTGCTCCGGCTGGTGGGCGGTGCTTGGTATTTCTTCAACTGTTGAAGCTAAACAGTACACGATGTTTCTGAAAACATTTGAGGCGAGAAATAGGCATTAGAGTAACAGAATATTGATTCATATTTGAATCAATATTCCTGCCTAGTTTGACCGTTTGATCGGAGCTCGCGAGTGATTGACAGCTGCTCAGAGACGGCAAGGCTCCAGATCAGCTCTGATTGGTTGTTTTCCTCCGGTCTGTGAAATCTTGCAGTTGCTGTTAGGAGCATCAGAGGACACAAGGAGGACACAGAGACGATGAGAGATTTTTTCAGATTACCTTTCTCGTGCACTACTGTCAGGATATAGTGACTGTTTTATAAAAAAATAACCTTTTTTAATCATATTTGCTCCATTTCTACCTACTGCTGCTTTAACAAACATTGCAATAGGAAATATAAAAGGGCCCATTTAGATTGTTTATGTTGTCAAATATGAGACGGTCTATTGACCACAGACACCGATGTGAACGAGTTCATTTTATCTTCAGTTTACAATCCCTTCCAGATGTAAAATCATAAAACTGAGATTAAAATCTGTATCATTGTCATTCTTTAATTCAAGTGTAATTCAACAAACAAAAAACCAAATAGATAGTCCATAATGCCCAAAGTTCTTTCAGGTGAAGAGAGTAACAATCTTAACTGATATTGCAAACACAGCTCATAAACAAGTGGAACTGAAAACAACCAAAAAGCATTTGTCCATTTAAGAAATACACAGCAATTAAAAGGCAAGTGAAAGTGGTGAACATCTGCAAAGAGCTGATGAGCAAATACACTCAATATGCCAACAATTAGCAACATTTGCTGCTATAATCTTGATCTGAGAGTCAAACAACTGTAGCTTCTGGTAAAAATGACATAAATGAATACCAATACCTTGGTATTGGTATCATAACATGGTGTGATTGTATCATCAGTGCACTATTGGTGATACACAAACAGAATAAAACCCTTCTACATATTCTCAACTGATTTGAAAAGACATTCAGTACACTTACCGACCTGCTTCAAATCAGCAATTCAATACAAACTACACATCAAATAATCATCATGTGGACTGCAAGTGGCCACAATACAGACGTGTATAGACATTCTTTTGTCTATCGCCCGTTCCTCAAACTACAATGTGCGTCAGTGACAAACTAAATGCAGATTACAACACACAAACTCAGAGAACCACTCACTATTAAATTATTAGTACATACAATGCTTCAAGTGCTTTTTTTTACATTGTGTCAGCTCATTCACTTCATTTTGATGTACATGTGCATCATTTACATTGCAACCAAGCACACTGCGAAAAGCATATACAAGCATACATTGCTTTTACAATTCTTTTTTTTGTTGTTGTTGTTTGTTTTAAAATCAAAAGCTATTTTACAATTCCATAAGTCTTTTCTTCATGGCAGATATGTTTGTTCCTGCTGCGTGGATGTTTTTTCAGGTCGAGACTGACAGTTCTAATAACTGAGCGGTCAGCAGGATTGCCTCAGAGTATGGTATGCGTTGAGAAATTGTATGCAAATCATGCACGCAGGGCTGAGACGTGGGGAAGTATAATCCTTCGAGGAATGTTGCACACTTCCGAGAAAAAGTCTTGCAGAACCAAAGTAGTGTATGAAGAAAACATGTTCTAATTTTCACATTAAATTCATTTCAATTTAAATAACATTTTCACATTTCATGTCTGAAGTCCAAGCGCTCGTTTTCTAAGAGGGAATAACATTTTCTTTTCAACACACTACAGAGCTTCATGTGAAGCTGGGACGGCGTGTGGGAGAAACAATAAGATTAAAAGCAATTTATAGTCTTTTGACTTTTTTTTTTTTGAACTAATATATTATTATTTTGTGCGTTGATGCAATATTAGGCTTTAACGTAGCTCTGGACTTCTTTTTTTTTTTTTTTTAAACCTTCTTTGATTGCTCATTAATTAAAAGCGAACCTGAGAAGATGAGGAGGTAGATAGCATAGTTGCAGTGAGGTCATGTGATTGTACAATACAGTTGGTCATTCTCTGTGCAAACATGGAGGAGACCCAACATTTCAGTGATTAGATAACGGCATGCAAAGCTGAGCAATGCATTTTTTTGTGAATTGCTGTTTTGCTGCTATGATGCCAGTGACTTCATATTCTTTTCCGTTAGCAGTCGTCCTGGTATTCAGTCAGGTGGGTTGAAAGATGATCAGCTGCTCTGCTCGTCCTTAATGCAACAGGCTTTCTTGATGTCCTTCGGGTGCTCAAAGGCGGCTTGGACGAACTGACCGAAGAGGCGCTCCATGTAGCTCTCACCCCGGGGAAACAGACCCTGCAGGAAGGCGATGTGTCCGCCGTAGGCCGTCAGCAGCAGAGCGACATTAGGCAGGCTCTGGACTATGGTCAACGGGAAGGCTGAGGAAATACATTAAAAAAGATTTAGTGAGTTAGCCATGTTAAAACATTAGATAGAAAACATCTTTTGTAGCGTGGGGACAGAAATATTAACCACAGCACAGGAGAAAACATTAAAGAGCAACTTCACAGCCTGTTTTAAGTTGAGCCACTGAGCAAATTGAAGTTGAAAATACATTTAATAGATGTATATTATACATATATGACAAAAATAAACAGTTATACTGTTAACATGGGGTGTGCAGTGCTTATGTTAAATATTTACAGGTTTTTATGCATTTTTAAAATATGGTCTCAGTGGGGATTAATCTGCTATTAATTAATTATTTTCTCAATTAATCGATGAGTTGTTTGGTCTATAAAATGTCAGAAAATTATGAAAAATGTTGATCAGTGTTTCCCAAAGCCAAAAATGAAATCCTCAAATGTCTTGTTTTATCCACAACTCAAAGATGTTGAGTTTACTGTCATAAAGGAGTAAAGAAACCAAAACATATTCACATTTAAGAAGCTGCAATCAGAGAATTTTGACTTTTTTTCTCCAAAAATTACTCAAACCGATTAATGGATCATCAAAATAGTTAAAGATAAATTGAATAGTTGACAACTAATCGATTAATCGCTGCAGGTCTAAAAACACGTCCCCTTCACAAATCCATAAAATGCATTTAAACCCACACACACACACACACACACACACACACACACACACACACACACACACACACACACACACACACACACACACACACACACACACACACACCACTGCATCTCCATTTTCAGCCATTTTACTATAACATCTGGCGGTCACCCAGAATTCATAAAACTGATCACAAAAATAATGTTAATTAAGTGAAAAGAAGAAACATCAGAAACTGCAAGCGTGACACGACGTTCATCTTCTCCTGTTATCTACTCACCGTTCTGGGGAGAGAAGGGGTCGTCAGCAGCGTTGAGACACAAGATGGGAACTGCTGTGTTGGGGAGTTTATGGTCTGGGCTGGCATCGTGGTAATAGTCCGTGCAAGATTTATAACCAAACAGCAAAGAGGTGAAGCGTTCGTCAAACTCACGGATAGTCTGCGCCTAGAAGAGAGGGATGAAAAAGGAAGAGGAATCACACATGACGGGAGATGAGAAAACTATGACAGAAAAAGCAAATGTAAAGAACGAGCCATACCTTTAAGACATGGTCAATGTCCACCACTTTCTCCAGAACCTTCCTGTGCCTGTGACAAACAGATGTTTGTTTGTTTGTTTGTTTTTTTTAGTCAACAACGAAACGAAATTCTTAAATTAAATGCAGGAATTTATGAAATTGCGACTTATCTGACCTGGTGACAGCATGACACAGGCCGTTGGTGAGGTATCTGTTGAAGAGCAGCCAGTTGAGTGGTTCTTCCATGGAGGCGGCGGACTTCAGTGCGTTCCAGGGGACTGAGATGGTGAAACCCGCCACCATCCCTGACTCTGTGCGCTTACGGGCCAGGTAGTTTAATAATAACATGCTGTACAGGGTGAAAGAAGAGAATAAATACAGTAAAAGACAACAATTTAACAAAAAGGTGGTAACTAAAGGGAAGACAGAGAAAGGAAACGCAGATAGGATCAATTTGACCATAATATAACTTTTTGATAACAGAGGAAAGCAAGCAGTTGGAAACCATTACAACATGCACCAACTCACCCTCCCAAAGACACACCAGCACCAAGCACAGGGGCATGTGGGTAGATTCCTTTGACATGGTGCACCACACACTCAAGATCTGAGGTATTGGCAGCACAGTAGGTGACGGGCGTCTGAAGCGAGCGGAGGGACAGAGGAGGAGCGTTACATGCTGTGTTCAAGTGCCAGATTTTGAGTTTGAACTGCTACCACAGCTGGCATCATTCTATATTCATCTGTTTGTCTCAAAAAAATCCAGTGAAAAGACCAAAACCAACATTGCCTTAGTTCCAAATACCCTGCCCGACTGTAGTATTTAAAGTTCCCTTTGTTCCTACTGAAGATGTAAATCTTTTAAAAATGGGACACAAATATATAGTTCATTATTTTTTTAAAAAAAGGCAATGTAATTTTCTTAAACAACACTGTAGATTTTACCAAAAGTTACTCAAACAGGAGTAAATAAGTGTGTTTGTTGGGGACAATTTTCAGCTGTGTATTAATACATTTGGTGCTCTAGTGCAGTGATTACCAAGCGGTGGTACACGTACCACTGGTGGTACGCAAGAGCCTTGCTAAAAGACCCAACAACTGCACTCCAAGTCCTTCACTTAAAACCAAAAAAATGTCATTTCATTTAATTTTATTACAAATAATTGGTTATTTATTACATATACACATCTCATTCATCACATTTCTCGCTAGCACATTGCAAAGCGCTCATACAGCCGTTACCGCTGATAACGTCGTCCCCCTGACGCATGGTTGCGTTGTTGCAGAACCATTACAGCCACCTTCTAGTTCCCCCCACATTAAGTGTTAGCTCTGTCAGAACTTCGCTAGCTTAGCTGCTAGCCGTCGGCTCAGACATCTCCCGTGTTCAGAGCCGTGTGCAGGCAGGCAGTTCTGGCTGTATGGGTTGCAGCTGCCGCAGTAGTGATACCCAGCCCTAGTCGTTGATTAAAGCAAGTTTTGAAATGGCTCCAAGGTCCAAAAGACAGTCGAGAGGCAAGTGACAACACTGGCCCTGACAGTTCAGAGTCAGACAAACCTTTCAGTGCTGAAGAGGAGTCGGAGTCGCCACTTCTAGCAAAATGAAAAGACGTTACTAGGATAGCTACATCAATCTGGGATTTACCATCACAGGTCTAGTGGAACAGCAAAGGCTGTATATAGGCGACGTGGCTCTTTCATTGAAAGTACGTGGTATGTGGTCTGAAAAGTTTGAGAACCTCTTTTCTAGTGAGTATTTAAAGCAGCAGGACGGTCTATGTTTGACTAAAAATAAACTACAGTGCCCATGTTCATCCTTCTGAAGGAACACGTCACCCCGGGTTCAACAGTGCAGCTCATTGATGTGTTTTTAATAGTTTTTGGACAACAATGGAGATCTGCGGCACAGATGTACAGCATTAGCTATATCAGGCCAATACTTGCTCAATTCATTGTTGGTTTTCATCTTTTCATGGGATTCATTGACCATAACAAAAATACTGAATATCCTGTCTTTATTCTTTAAAAAAGAAAAGGTGGAAATAGCAGGAATATTAAGTATCTCTAGTTGTACTTACCAACAACTCTTCCCCTCCAAGCCCTCTGTTGTTGAAGACCACACATCTAGGAAAGAAAACATCTGTGAAAACAGCTACAGCAGCTACTGGAAATATTAAATTCACTGCAATAGGAATGTTCAGGGTGTTCACATTTCACTTCTAAATTTTGGCACACAGATAAAGAACTTTATCATTTAAAGAGGGAGATAAGTGAGGAGCACAACGGACCTGTAGCCGCGGCGGGTGGCCTGGATAATGGCATGGCGCACATAGGATTGCTTGCTGTTGCCTGTGAGGCCTGGGAGGATCAGTACTGTTGGGCGGGTAGAGGATTCTGGGTAGGTTGTGCTGTCCCGATTGTCCACCCAGTCCAGAGAGATTTGACCACCATCAACCGTACGGATCAGCTCACTGAATGGATGAAGGGACGATTACTAGTACACATGAACTTAAATACTATAAAAGATACTGTAGAACAATAACAGGATGACTGCGTCAGACAACATAAAGGGAACTCGTGCAGGAGGTTCATCCTACTTGCGATAAGTGACGGAGGGTCTGGACTTGAGGACGGCACAGACGAGGGTTTGAACGCGGCCTCCCCAGCACCAGGGAGTGGGACTGAAGCATTCAGCCACCACAGGACAATGCTTGTGGAGGAATGCACTGAAAGCCTTGCTTGAGACAAGGGCTGGCGTCTGAGAGGAATCGAGACAAAGAGGCAAAACACAGGTGTCTTGTAATTAGTACTTGTGTCACAGACAACAATGTATGCAAAATAAGCTGGGGAAGGGCAGATAGTATGATAGGTATGATAGGCATGACGGAGGTATGTGGTAAACAGTACAGTGTTCTACAAAAACTGAAAAATAAACATTTATTATATAAGAACATGTCGTATGAAATTCATACTACTGTATATGTTTTGTTATAGTAGTTAACTAGCCCATGACATCTGGGCTATAACACATACAAAACATACAGCATGAGTATTATGTGGTATTAAGCCAACATACACTCACTGAGACAGATAATCAAAGATTGAAAATTGAATGAATATTTACAGTCAAGTCATTTATCATGTTACGATGCCAAACATTTGCAGTTTTCCAGCTTCTCAGAAGATGTAAACATTTGGTGTTTTTCTCACATTGAAGGCATCACCTTGGGCTTTAAGAAAATGTGATGGGCATTTTTTTTTACAGTTTTTTTTATATTTTGTAGCCTAACCAAAAAATGGATTAATTGAAAAGGTAATCAGCAGATTAATCAATAATGAAAATAACCAGTAACACTTTATTTCAACCTCCCTACAATTCGTTTAAGTGTAAGTATAACTCGTCCTACAAGAGATCCATAACTTGCATATAAAGTTGAAAGAAAATGGTTAAAACAGTAGATGTGTTAAAAGCTGATAAAGATATGATTACAACTATGTTAAATGATGTTATCAAGCATTCAGTATCGCTTTATACACCATTTATGAATGCTTAATATGATATACAAATTACAAATGACATTAAATCTCCTTATGACTACGATATAGGGCGTTATATGACTTGTTTATATGCTGGTTATAAATGCCCAATAGAGGTTAAAATAAAGTGTTACTTACTAACCATTAGTTGCAGGCCTAAACATAATATGAATAAAATCTATTATAAAATGCCCTCAATTTTGTAGAACAAAGTACAGTAACATTAGGCTAATATATAATATATTCATATATTAACCATACATATTACATCGCTCAAGAGGTCATAGTAGGATTTTTTTTTCTGGTGTGTGAAATAAAGTTAGCTTGAACAAAATGATTAAAAAACATTTTTTAAAAAGAAATATTGGAAAATATAATAAAATAAAATAAAGTAGACTGAGATCAAATAAAAAATAAATAAGAAAATATTTTAAAAAGAATACAGTAATATAAAAATATAATTAAGAAAAAATAAAATAGAGTAAAATAAAATAGAGCAGACTAAGGACTAAGAAAATAAAATTTAAAAAAATCCAACAAATAAAAAAATAATAATAAATAAATATTTAATACAAAATAAATTAATAAATAAAATAAAATGAAGTAGACTGAGATCAAATAAAAATAAAAATAAAATAAGATTTTATTTTTATTTTTAAGTACAGTAATATAAAATATAATTAAGAAAAAATAAAAGGAAAATAATGTTAAATGAAATAGGGAGACTAAGATAAAATCCCCACAAAAAAAATATAATAAAAATAAATATTTAATAAAAATGAATACAATAAAATAAAATAAAGTAGACTGAGATCAAATTAAAATTAAAATTAAAAAAGAACATATATTTTGTTAAAATACAGTTATGTAAAAATAGAATTAGGAAAAAATAAAAAGGAAAATAACGTAAAATAAAATAGAGCAGACTAAGATAAAATCCAAAAAAATAAAAATATTTAATAAAAATAAATAAATAAAATAAAATAAAAAATACTGTTAACAAAATGAGTAGAAAAACCCTAAAAAAGAGAAGGAATAAGATAAAGATAAGATAACATGTCATAATAAAGAAACGAGCGCAAACCTTTCCCCCAGTGACTGACCTGACACTTGCGGCCCCACAGATAGTACAGTGCGGCCGTGAGGGAGCAGATGAACACCGTGTAAGGTCTGGAAACACACTCCCAATATGTTCTCCATAGCTCCAAATGTGATAAAAACATAGTTAGCTGCAGTAGAGAGCTAACCGGGTCTAGCTGACGGTAATGTAACGATAAATGACTCCTTTAAAGCCGACACAACGGGGACAGACAACAGACGTGTGTATATATATCGTTGTTAGTTACAGTAATATGCGCGACAACCTGCCTTCATCACCACCAGCTAACGTTAAAGATGTTTTACAGCTCCTCCTTCACGTCCCATCACCTCTGCCGGTGATGGGAACTAGCCGGTAATCCACCGGTAAATCCACCTGCCCGGTTTTTCCTGCCGCTTCCTGCTTCGTATGTTTAAAGCGACACCTCCAATGTCAAAGTCCGCCTCATGTTATACGGTCCGTCTTTACCATGGATCTATAGATGTAGATAGGACGAGAGAGGGCATCCAGAGACACAGACAGGACTACAAATAGAGAAGTGCACTACTGCGCATGCGTCGTTCTTCTTCTTATTTGGTGTTTATTGGCAAACCAGCTTAAAGGTGCATTACCACCACCTACTGGACTGGAGAGTGGAGCAGGAGATTGTAAAAATAAAAATAAAAATTAAAGGGACTGTTTGTAACTTTTTAAGCGTATAAATGTAGCGGTCGCCACACATGCGCGCTCACATATGCCGCTGCCTCTCCTCCTCTGCCTGCCTTCACCCAGACAGCGCGTGCGTTCTCGCTCAGCTCGCTCCACCTCTAGGCGTGAACGCGCGCTCACTCCACACTGCAGAAGAGTTAGTTTAGCTCTGAGAATATCTAGTGAATGTACAGTGGACGTTTGTGCAGAAATAACTGCTGCAGCTCCTCCAGACCAACAGAGGTTTCCCGTGTCTTGTGAAGTGACGGGGCTCCGCAGAGAGAAACGTTGTCGTCTCGTTACCTACCGGGTGCCGGTGTCTCCCTGCTCTCTCCGGCTGCGGAGACACGCTACAGAGCCCCGCTACCTCAGCCTGCGCTGAGGCAGGAAAAGCCAACACTAAGATCAGATCTAAATCATGTTCATGGAGAGACCTTCGTCTGGTCAGCTAACATTACTGCCAAGCAGCTGAAATATAGAGTGATATTGTGGATTTAGCTGACGTGTGTCGCCTCACTGTTTTGAGCGATGCTCGTTCATGTCTATGTAGAGCGAGCAAGCGCAAGCTCGGCGCTGACTTTCATTGACTTAACGGCCACAGGTGTCGCTGTTAACGAGCATTTCTGATTCTTACAAACAGTCCCTTTAACTAAATCAGTTTCTCTTAAAAACTGAATAATTGCACAGTATATGTTATCTGCTGTATTCCCCAAGAGACCTGATAATGAAAAGTCCTGATGTTTTGCCTTCCTTAGTGACTGTAAAAGGTGATTCCTCTGGATACTGTAATTCCTGCAGTGTATCAGTACATGTTCAGTATTTACACATACAGTACAGTATGTCTATGGGGACAACCTGTATATATTTTTTTATTATTATTGTGTCATGCATAAATAATATGCCCAGCCCAAACAGACTTAAAAGACACCATTATTTAGAAAATAAAGAAAAGACAAAGGCCGAAACCAGAGTAGCAGTATAAATTACAAATAATACCAGACAAATAAACCATCCTGATGTTTTTTCCAAACTTGAGAAACAAAAGTAGTCAACTTATAAGCATTAAAATTAAATAGCCATTCCATTTCGTCATCATCCGAGCGCCAAAACATTTCGGGATTTTGAACAGACGTTACATTTAAAATGGAAGTTCGTAACTCATCATAGTAAGGACAATACAAACATTACAAACATTACACTGAAGTTTCACATATACAGTCTCACTCAAAAAGTACCACTTGTACCTTTTTAGATAACTTGTTTTAATTACAGACCATAAAATGCCTTTGTGAAGTTGTAAAAAGACTGTATAGTTCATTGGGAAAGAACCTGGAGCTAGACATAATGATTTATTTAGAACAATAACAACGCAAGCACGAAAGGTCTTGTTTCACCATGTTGTGTAATTTATTCTGTTGATTACAGTTAATCTCTCAATATTTGCCTTTTAACTGCAACAAAGGTCTTTATTCTAATCTTTCTTGATTGTTTACAGCCGGGGACTCATTTAATCTAGTTCAGTGGGATTCCTGTCACCACCTCTGACTCAATACCGCACTCATCATTTCCACGCTTGATCTTGAAGAAACCTGGAATGAGAAGACGCAAGAACATGATTTACACTTTTTTTACCATATCGCTCACCACATTACCAGATTATGTGACCAAGGAGAACCATGATGTCCCAAACCCTGGTACCTTTATCTCCCCAGTCACCGTTCCAGGAGTTTGCAGCCAGCCAGTACGGCGTCCCGTTCTCCTCTCCCCAACCGAGGATCTTGATGGCATGACCGCCCAGCATCTCCCCTGTCACATGCTGGTACACACCTGCAGTAGTGTAACATTGAGTGCAATAACACAGAGCTTAAAGGTCAACAAGTGGTGGTTTTTACTCATTTTAACATATTTACTGCAGATTTTATATTATATTATTGAAGGATAAACTATGCTTTTAGATTGGTGATGTGTCAAAGTAACTTTAGCATCCAAAAATTGAGAGTCAACCCGCCAAAAATCATTATGTTGTAGCAGAGCCAGCCCTAGGCATAGGCGGTATAGGCGAGCACTATAGGGGAGCCATTCATCCATAGGGGAGCCCCAAATGAGGGAAGACAACATACAACTTTTACTATTTTTACTAATACTAGTATTCCGAAATATTACAAAGAAAGCCCACTACAACCTAACTATGTAGCCTATTAAATAGGCCCTATTTTCTGGGTTGCCCGCAACATCACCTGGGAAAAAACAGAGATAATATGGTGAATGAATAGTTTATTTATTGCACAGTGTTGAAGCAGAGTACTAGTTTACTTTGGATGATAGTAATGTTCGCTAATTTAATAAATAGCTAGAGTTGACATCAGTTACTCCCACCTTCAATTCATTAAATACTATTCAGGTGTTTGGGGAATAACCTACAACATCATTTTGAGAAATGCAGTTTTTCTTTTAACTTAATCTCAAAGACATAAAGCTAAACAGTTTCTGTGTGAGTGTATGAACACAATAATTGGTGGTGGAATTGACTGCAATATAAGGGGCACCAGCTAAAAACTTACAATAGGACACCAAATTGGTCAGGGGTTACACAAATTTATGTTTACCTTTTCTTGATTTTTGTGGGTTTTTTGTGAAATACAAAATACTTTTATCTCATCAGACATGTGCAAATCCTTCAAATTAAATAATCTGAGAAGGAAAAATCACTCTTGAAAAATCACACACTAAGGCCTTAATATGCGATGAGGGGTCACATTTTGCTTCATTTTAAGGGGTAACTGAACAAAAAGGTCGGAAACCACTATAGTAGGATTAAACTCTGGAAGACAGATAAGCAAACATGGATGACATGATGAAAGTAAAGCAGATTAAAGCAGGTTTCAAGTTGATTTTCAGTCCGAGATGAAGTGAAACTGCTTCATATATGTAATAAATTACTTTTCTTGCTTGTGTGCGTGCTGCTATGTGTTGAGGAGAGGTTTGTGTGCAAGCAGCATACAGTTTGTTGTATGTACAGAGTTGTATAGCTAATGTGGCAACAAAGTCTAACCAGCCTCACCAGTCTTGTACAGCAGAAAATCTGCATATACAGAGAAAGCTGCCTCCACAGGCCCGTTGCTGTACAGCTCGGTCATGATCTGCTCCTGTTGGGACGGGACGCTGTATGTGCGTCTACCTGAAGAGGGAGACACAGGAAACAATAGAAATAAGGCCATGTGTGACAGAGAAGTGACTGTGGGGGAAATAGATAACTTTAGAGTCTGTACCAAAGTGTTTGTCCTTCTGATAGGATGGCGAGTATCCATCAAGGCACTGCTGCTCACACTTAGGAGTCTCTTCTTCACCCTGACACGGAGGACGAGTCCCATTCACGTGGTGCTCACAGGGAGCGATGCTGTAGGGTCGGCAGCCTGTCAAACACACCATCAGTTTCAGCTCAGACTTTAAATATTTTGCTGAAAAGCTCTATAAACCCATTTTAGTCAACACTTTTGGATCAGCTTACCAACATTGGAGTTATACAGGCCTCCTGTCACAAGCCCTTTCTTTGCCCAGAACTCCCAAGCAGCAGAGGGATAACCACCGTAACAGCTGCATCCACAGGAAAATAAAAAACACCACAAGGGTTGTTGTTCGACGTCCTCTTAAAAGACCTGTAATACACTCATTTATAATACACAAATACTCACCCCATGCCACATTCATCACAGCAGGACAGCAGATCTTCAGCAGAGATCTCTACAGAGATCTGACCCTTGCTGTGGATACATAACCTGTCGGATATCGCCTCAGCTGCCCCAAAGGCCTGTGGGAAATTAAAAAAAAAAGGGGGGGAACACTGGTTTAAGAATAATCTGTGCATTTCAATATCCATACTACTGTACTATTTAGTATGCCAGAAAAAGATTTACTATGTCCCAATGCATAGTATGTCAAATGCAGTATGCCAAAAATACCAGGAGGTCCTACTACACCCGGTTGCATTTTGCAGTGAACAAGCCAGCATACTTTTCTGGCTATTCTGACCCACAATCCTCTGTGCAGCCGCAGTGGACAAAAGGGCAAGAGGATCAAAGTTCAAGGCACAATGTTATGATGAAATAGTATGTCTTTACCAAAAAGAAGTTTATTCAAGTGTGCTATCAGTATACGTCTTTTCAACTTAAAACAAGAGAATATACTTTCAGTTTACTTTTTATGTACTTTATGTACTCAGAGATATACTTAACAAAAGTATACATAACTATACGATGCTCATACTGACAAGTATACAGAAAAGTCTAAGTATACTTGGCTCATACTGACAAGCATACAGAAAAGTCTAAGTATACTTGGCTCATACTGACAAGTATACAGAAAAGTCTAAGTATACTTGGCTTATACTGACAAGTATACAGAAAAGTCTAAGTTTACTTGGCTTATAGGCCTACTTGTACTTAATATTTTGATTGAGATATATATAAAGTATAATTAAGTATTCTTGCCGTATAGGCCTACAGAAAGGTATACTTGGCTTGTAGTTGTGCTGACTTTTTGATTGAGTCGCCTATTAAAGTGTGTCCCAATTGAATGCATACTGCATGCTACAGTACACACTATATAAGAGCAGTTGCAGTACGTAAAGTAAAAATAAAGAATATGCGATTTGGTACGTAGCCATAACCTAAAGTGCACCTTAGGTTTGGTTCCTCTCAACAGAGCAACTGATCAACCACATTGTGTTGGTCTATCTCACCCAGCAGGACCCGCAGGATCCCTGGTCTCTGATCTGTTGGATTGTGGGACAGTTGGGCCACTGCTTGCGTGCGTCGAAGTTGTCTGGGAGCTTAATGCCTTCAGTGCTGTGAACCCTTGAACAAGAAACGACAGTGGTCACTGAGCACTGCAGATAAGAAGATAAGATGGTGTACACACCCTCATCTTACATGGTTAAACTTACACCTCTGGCAGCTTGGGTCCGTTCAGTAGAGTCCCACACAGTCCCTTCACATAGCTGGTATCAATGTTGTGGAAGTTCTCCCCGGCCTGAAGCAAAAGAAGCAGAGCACAGCATTCACGACCAAAATCTGTGACAGCAGGTTTCCTCAGGTGGAAGTACTCTGAGTTTACTCACCGTCCAGGTGGTGCCGGCCCTGTTGATAAGGTCGATCATCTCTGAGGAGGCATGAGGGAGGTGAGGCCGAGCCCAGGTGAC
>CAKAOI010027106.1:0-38781 GCA_916701655.1 Sebastiscus albofasciatus
CTATATATATATATATATATATATATATATATATATATATATATATATATATATATATACATAAATTATATTAAAAAAGTTAACAAAAATCAAAATAAATTATAATATTGAATCACAATACTTAAAAATCACAATACATATGGAATCAGTATCGTGATAGTATTGAATCGGGTGATAGGCGTATTGTCACAGCCCTAATAAAAATTCTGAGATGAGGCTTTAAAATTAAAATAATCATCTAAAAAAAAAAAAAAAAGTCCCAATAAGAAAGAAAAAGTCTGCCCGATGACTCTGATACTTCTAAGACTCTTAAAATATAAAGAAATACATGTGAAAATGAAATTATAATGAAACGGAAGAACCCAAAAGGTTTAATATTTGTGATTGATGTAAAGAGAACAGTGAGTCAATCAGAAAGCTGCAAAATGTTGCGTCAAAATCAATTAATTTCAATGGAATAGGCGTGATTATAGGGAAGTAAATTATAATTTTATTTCACAAATGGTTCTGTATATATTTTACATACGTTTCAAAATGTCTTTTTTATGAATATATTTAATATTCTGACGTGTCTGATAAGGGAGTGACTACAGCTGCAGGTCATAACAGGCTGATTTAGATGTATAGACCAGTGGATGAACGCTGACAGCTAACTGACCCCGCTCAATCAGCGTCATTAGATTATGGGCTGCAGCTGCGGTCGCTCTACTCTGACTGTGTGACAAAGTGGTTCCCATTTGGCTAACAGGCCTCCTCACTTATACCGTGTGTCTGTTGTTTCTGACGGATACAAAGAAGCATGAAGTTTATTCATTTACATAGAAGTACACGCATCTTTTACTTCAGTAAAACTCCCAATACCTAAGTGTAGAAATACTGTGTTACAAGTAAAAGACTTGTATTCAAAGTAAACGTGCACAAGTATCATCAAAATATACGTAAAGTAAGTAAATAAAAGGTAATACTTTATAATAACCATTTATAAATGGTAAATTGATAGTTAATTAAACTTACTAAATAGCAATTTTACTGTTAACAAACAATGAAATGATAATTAATAATGTTTACCATCATCGTTTTTGTCGTCACCATCTTGGTTTTTGATCGTCGCCATCTTTGTTTTTGGCCGTCGCCATCTTGGTTTTTGGTTGTCGCCATCTTGGTTTTTGGCCGTCGCCATCTTGGTTTTTGGCCAACACCATCTTGGTTTTTGGTTGTCGCCATCCTGATTTTTTGTCGTCACCATCTTGGTTGTTGACGATCGGCATCTTGGTTTTTGGTCGTCACCATCTTGGTTTTTGTCCGTCACCATCTTGGTTTTTGTCCGTCACCATCTTGGTTTTTGGTTGTTGCCATCTTGGTTTTTGGCCGACACCATCTTGGTTTTTTACTGTAGCCATCTTTGTTTTTGACCATCGCCATTTTGGTTTTTGACCATCGGCATCTTGGTTTTTGGCCGTCGCCATCTTGGTTTTTGGTTGTTGCCATCTTGGTTTTTGGTTGTCGCCATCTTGGTTTTTGGCTGACACCATCTTGATTTTTGGTTGTCGCCATCTTGGTTTTTGTCCATCATCATCTTGGTTTTTTACCGTCACCATCTTGGTTTTTTACCGTCACCATCTTGGTTTTGACTGTCGCCATCTTGATTTTTGACCCTCGCCATCTTGGTGTTTTGTCGTCACCACCTTGGTTTTTGACCATCGCCATTTTGGTTTTTGATGATCAGCATCTTGGTTTTTGGTCGTCACCATCTTGGTTTTTGATCGTCGTCATTCTGAAACCTCTTTAACCAATAAATATATTGGATTAAAAGTACAATATTGGCTTCCAAAATGTAGTAAAGTAGAAGGATAAAGTACCTCACAATGAAACTTACCAGTAGTTACATTCCACTACTGGCGCAAAGTAGTATTACTCAAGCAATGTGTTTTCATGCATTGTTTTTCTAATTCAAATCCAATTATCGTGACATAATAAGTAACACCGTCGATAACTGACCAGTTGTTCTCTTCTCTAATACAAAATGGAGGCAAGGAGTGAGTCAAGCTGAACAGATAATCACGACATGACACAAAAACCATCTGAGGAGTAAATAAGCGTTTAGCATTTTACAGAAGAAGCACTATACATGGAAAAGTTGTGTATGAAGGTGAAGCGGCTGACTTTGAAAGATGCAGCTGTCTTACAGTAACATTATGGAACATGACTGCAATCAATGCACAGTCTAAGTGCTCCACATAAAACGGATTACTGGGCTACTGGTACATGACGCTGTCCACTTCAGCAGGCCGATATTACAGGGATAATTTAATTTTGTGGAATGTAATAATGTAAATGTGAGGCGCCCTTGACATGGCATATAAGAAAAAGCTTTTTATCTAATGAAAAAAAAACAAAAACAAACGGTTTCTTTTCATGATTCCAATGTGCTGGTTTGGTTTCCTACATAAGGGGGGACACAATGCATTTTATAAATAGACATAAATAAATAAATAAATAAATAAGAAAAAACATTATTGATCCCCAGAGAGGAAATTCAGTTGTTGCAGGAGCACAAAGCCAGAGATTAGTACAGAGAGAGAAAGTAAAGGAAATACATAAGAAAGAATAGAATAAAAAATGAAAAAAGAAATATATACAAGAGCATATGGAGACAAAAAATATAGTATATAGTATAGTGTGATTAATATTAGTATATTTTAACAGTGTAAACCAGAATGATGCAATATAATGTTAATAGGAATATAATATAGAATATGATGCAAAACTCAGTAACATATTAACAAAATATAGTAGGATATATGTTTTTTTTAATGATAATTATGATGGAATAAGAGATATAGTATAAGGTGAAAGGTAGTACTACTATAATATATCAAAATATAACAATATATATATAGTCAGTAGGCGATTTGGGTGCGAATGAGGGAGGAAGTTAGAATCACATTATCAGTAAATGAAAACAAATTATGTGATCAATTTGCAATTAATCGCAATTAAATATTTAATTCGATTGACAGTCCTAATAAAAAATGTAATTCAATAATATAAGTAAGTAAATATATAGGAATGTAAGACACAAAAACATAAATATATAAGTAGGTAAGTAAAATATATATATAATTATCTAAGCAAGTTAGTAAATATGCGAGTGAGTAAATATCTATGTAAATAATACATGTATGTAATAAATAAGTATATATATAAGTAAGTAAATAATAGTACATAAATAAGAAAAAATATAAAAAAATGTAAATAAGTAAACATATAAGGAAGTAAATATATAGGAACGTAAGTAAGAAAACATAATAAAAAAAGTAATGTAAAAAAATGGAGGAAAACATATAAGTAAGTAAATGTATGATTAAATAAAAACATTTATAATAAATAAGTGATTAATCAAATTAAATATTTTAATTGATTAATAGTCCTAATCTCTATTAAAACAGTTATTATTGGAGGAAAGAAGAAAAACATCAATATAACAGCTGATTATACACTTTTAAATGGTCAGCTTGGTTAAAACCTGGTGACTGTGAAGACCACAAACACAGAGTATTATGGGATGTTAACTGTTTAATCGTATCCTGTAGTACACCTGTGTGGGAGCATCTACTTTCATTACGTTTACTCATGTTTATCTTTGCTTTCATTTCCCTATTAGCGTCCTAATGATGAAATAAAACCCCGGCTCAGCTGCGTTGAGTGGATGCAGATGGAGATGGAAAGCAGAGGAGCAGCCGCGGTAAACAACCCAGAGACAATGTGATTGTAGCTATCGGTCATCTGCAGGTCAGGCTGAGAGCGAGGATATAAGACAGTTACGCAACTCGGCAACAAGTCCGCTCAAACACACTAAAACAAACCCTCAACTCTCCGAGACACGGACTGTTTACACAGGGATTCCGCTCAGTGACGGGAAATCAGGCTTTACAATAAACAGGGAAATAGAAGAAGAGGATTCTACTAGAACAATCTAGTTTATATTATAAATTATATGTATATTATATATTTTGAGCCTTATAAATAAAGCTGACTTGACTATCGGATGGATCGTGACTGTATTTTCAACCTGTTCTCACTCCCAACTCGTCAAATACTGTCATTATGTAAGTGCCACTCGTTTCTGGAAACCAACGCAGTAACAGTTTGTGACGAAACAGGCTTTAAAACTAACTCCAATGTAAACCCACCCGCGGCGTTATTTGATGGTCGGAGCAGTGACGTAGTATTAATAGCGTGAAAATGGGTCAAACAATCACAAGACTTTCAACCAGGAAACCGTGTGAAACCAAAACTAAACGCTGACTTTATGCTTGCTATGTAACATTACGTAAGAAAGTCTGCTAAGGACAGTTGTTACTTATTTAGGCTAGTTACATTGTTACTTATTTAGGCTAGTTACATTGTTACTTATTTAGGCTAGTTACGATGTTATTTTACATTGTTACGTTACGCTGTTACGCTGTTACGTTAGGCTGTTACGTTAGGCTGTTACGTTGCGTTGTTACGTTGTTACGTTACATTGTTACGTTGTTACGTTGTTACGTTACGTTGTTACGTTGCACTGTTATATTGTTACTTTGTTACGTTACTGTTACGTTACGTTGTTACATTACGTTGTTACGTTACGTTACATTACGTTACATTTTTATTATTAGGACTGTCAAAGTTAACACGATAATAATGCGATAACGCAAATTTGTTTTAATGCCACTAATTTCTGTGTTCCGCTGTTTGTGTCCCGTGTGAAACCAAAAGTAAATACTAACTTTATGCTTGTTACGTAACATTACGTAAGAAAGTCTGCTAAGGACAGTTGTTATTTATTTAGGCTAGTTACGTTGTTACGTTTCGTTGTTACGTTACGTTGTTACATTTCGTTGTTACGTTACGTTGTTACATTTTGTTCTTATGTTACGTTGTTAAGTTACGTTGTTACGTTTCGTTGTTGCATTACGCTGTTGTGTTACTTTAAAAATATACGCTGAATTTGTCACAAATCTTGTTCTGGACCAACCAGTTGGACAGACAGACAAACTGAAAGTCACTATCATTGCCATCATTTAGTCAAACTGAAATATGTCAAATGTTCTGCATGTTCTATATTCAGTCTATTACAGTAAATGCTCTTGAGAATAGGAAGTTCACTACTCACATAACATGGCAGATTGGCATCTCTCTAACGGCTGAGGTCATGGGAATATCTGCACCAAAGTAAAAAAAAAAAAAAGCAGCAACCATAAAAGACTGAGAAACCCCTTAGTGAATTGTGGAGAACATTTTTATGTCAGGTACTTGAGTTCAAATCCAAATAAACTAATAAACTGGGAACATTTCTGCATCATCATTGATTCATAGTATGGATTCTTGGCTCTGCCGGAGAGGAAGCTTGAATCTTCTGTCATAAACTAAATCCTCATCACTCCTTCAACATGCTGAACAGTAACAGCATTGTGTGTTTTATGAGAGGTGTATTCCTCTCTGAGTAGATAGCTAATGAGTGTGGAGGGAGTCTTCCTGTAAAGTGCTGACTCCTCTTCTTGGCCTCTTCATGAACTCGATTATGTCCGACCATTATTAAAAGCTCTGTAAACCACTGCTGATGAGGTTTCTTTGTCATGTTTTTCCAACACATTCTGAGTCCCAACTCGTCAAATAACGGCGCTTGGTCAGTGCCCCTCGGCATCAGAGACCGACAAATGGTGTACCCCTCGTACGTTACTTTTGGACAGCATGTCAAGATACGCACGTTACACGCATAGTGTATAACGTGCGTATCGTAGTATAAACTTCAGTTTTCACAGTAAATTAGGTTTAGGCAACACAACCACTTAGGTAGGGTTAGGAAACGGTCGTGGTAGACGTTAACTTCACGTGACTAGCGACTCACGTGACTCACAAAACTGATTATACTAACAACTCTTTGTGACTAACAATACTAACAATACAAACGATACATGGGACTATACTTAACGATACTGATGACTCACGTGACTAATGGGACTGACGATGCTAACGACTCACGGGACTGACGACTCGCGTGACTAGCGACTTACGGGACTGGCGATACTAACGACTTAGGTAACTAGTGTCTCACGTAACACAGGATACTACTCACGACTCACGTAACTTACAGGTCTGACAATACTAACGACTTAGGTAGCTAGCGACTCAGATGACTCACAGGACTGACGATATTGACGACTAATGCGACTAGCGTCTCACGTAACACAGGATACTACTCACGACTCACGTGACTTACAGGTCTGATGATACTAATGACTCACGTAACTAGAGACTCACGTTACTGACGATACTAACAACCCACGGGACTGACGATACCGACGAGTCATGTGACTTACAATGTTCCGTGACAAAATAAGTCAACGTTACACAGGACACAAACTCCGGTCTCCTGATTGAAAGTCTTGTGTTTGTTTGTTGACCCTAACTACTAAGGTTTTGCACCCTAACCTTAACAGTTTCCTTCTGGGGCAGGGCTGGCACCAGAGTGTTAGGGGCGGACGGGCAATCAGCTTTGCCAGGGGGGGCATTTTTTTCATTGTTACGTTTCGTTGTTACTTTACGCTGTTGCGTTATTCTGTTGCGTATTTGTCACATATCTTGTTCTGGACCAAGATACCTGGGAAGGTATTCCCAGATATCTTTATTAAGTGTATCTTTAACATTATCATGTTTCATGAAAGAAATAAACTGACAGAGAGGTGTATACATACTGCCACTTATGCACACATGCTGTTATGTCCACAAAAACAGGTTATAAACTAACACTGTGTCCTAACTGGATGTGAGCGTCCGACTATTGCGCTGCATCGCGCATTGGACGCTCTCTGTCCACACTGAATATGTTAAATCTGCACTTCTGTTACATCATGTAAACGAACCAGGAACATATCAGCTGTGAGCTCCAGATCAGACTGGAGCAGAAGACGTAACCGCCTCAAAGATGGGTTAGTAGTACTGGTTATCTTCCTACATTCGTACTTTTTTTTTATCAGAAAACACACGTTTTATTTTTCATATTTACTGGAAATAACTTACGATATAGCCAAGAGCAAGTAGGTTGTTATCTAGTGATCTTCTCCAGCCAGCTGCCACCTTATCATGGTTTCTGTAGTGAAATGAGGAGGTACTGGAGGCTACAGATAACTCCTCAGGCCTCATCATGGTTTCTGTAGTGAAATGAGGAGGTACTGGAGGCTATAGATGGCTCCTCAGGCCTCATCATGGTTTCTGTAGTGAAATGAGGAGGTACTGGAGGCTATAGATGGCTCCTCAGGCCTAATCATGGTTTCTGTAGTGAAGTGAGGAGGTACTGGAGGCTACAGATGGCTCCTCAGGCACGCCCTGCGTCTTGCTAGTGCCAGGGTCAAAATGTGCACACACGCAATTAACAGGGAGTTACCCAACACATTAATCTAACAGTCCGATTGATTTCTTCATAACTATAATTTAAGTTAATAAAGACTAAATGTGGATGTTTCACTCACCAGTTGTTGTCCCTGCTCAGCCTGCTGTAGTGTAACATTAGTCCATTGTTTTATTCCACAATACTGAACAGAATAATCCAAAACAGGTAGAAAAAGTAAGATGTGAGAGGAGCACAGGAGGCTTTTTACTCTCTTGGTCCTAATTGAGCTTTAAAGCACCAGGTTTGTAGGTTTACTTTCTCTCATTTTTTTCTATTGAGCTACATTAAAAAACAAAAACAAAAACAAACATGCAAACGGAGCGGATCAAAACGAGGCTTCTTACTGAAATATTGTAGTGACGACTCACATTTCCCAGAGTTTCCATAGTTGTATCTTTGCGCTGTGTGTTCGTGTTTTATTTGAACCATTAGTGAGGTGGCTGTTATATTTTTTGACAGGTAGCTCGTAATAAAGTTTCACTAGTGAACTTTATTACATATAACTGCGAGCGACAATGCCTGTGTCAGTAATCAAGTTAATATTTTCATTTACATCCAGGACCCGGTTTTCTCGGCTCATTTTATCTAAACTAATCAGCCCTTCCTCTCAATATGAACGACAGGAAAAAATAGGAACTGTGTATCTGATAGAAGTTCAGACAAAACGTCACGCCGCGCTGTGCAGCGCCGTGTTGTTCGCA
This sequence comes from Sebastiscus albofasciatus, assembly GCA_916701655.1. Lineage (NCBI taxonomy): Eukaryota > Metazoa > Chordata > Actinopteri > Perciformes > Sebastidae > Sebastiscus > Sebastiscus albofasciatus. The sequence goes on from CAKAOI010027106.1 coordinate 8,137, forward strand.
GCCAGTTAGGACACTCCAATAGAAAACAATGTAATCAAGCCCAAGTACATGTCCTAGTTGTTTCCTAAATGCAAAACTATCACTGTTTTGTGCTTTATTTTGCATTGCAGTGTTAAGTCCTTCCATTACCAAACTGAATGACTTAACTTTACTTATAGCTTAGCTGTTATTTCAGTTTAGTTTTTTTGTCAGGAGAGAATTCAGCTGAGGGGGCACAGTGACCTTTTTGGACGGGCCTGGACCCGCGTGGCCCGCCCCGAACGCCGACGCTGTTCTGTGGGTCGGTCTTGCTCACACACCCTGATTTTCCTTCCCGATGTTACAGATGCTTATGGCCACAGAGGGTTTTGAGCGACATGCGCTGTCCCGTGCCTTGCCTTAAGTCTCTATTCAACTGTGGATTCAATGGACGACGCAGGGAGATCTGTGGGTTATGAATTCCCTTTAAATTACAGCTGCTCTTTAATTTGTCTTTCAACATGGGAAACTGCATGCCTAAACTTAATTTCATGTAGATTTTCTTGACTTCATAACATTTAAATCTGTCTTTATTATGTGAACCCATCCAGAAAAGTCCGTTGACGGTGTTGGAAATAGAAGCTGAAGGTTTCTGTAGATGGAGCACTACTGGTGGAGATCATGTTCTATTTATGTCATGCTAAAGGTGGAACATATATGGACAACTGGCCTCTTTATCAGGTACTCCAAGGTCAAAAGTCAAAGTCTGATAATTGAACTTTGATGATAGACAGTCCTTCTGTCTGTCGTCAGATCAGCCAAACACATTCCTACATACTTGTCTCTGCTGAAACACCGTCAGGCAGTGATGCCCAAAATACTGTGGTGGCCACACGACCTTTTATTGCTCAGTCCCCAACACATGCTCAAAGAGACTTGTACTTCTATAAGTCCAACATGGCAGAGACTGAGTACAACATGTTTTTCACTTATTTCTAGTAGTATCTAACGATGCAGGTATGTAGTGAGGTTTGGAGGTATAAATCTCTGACATTGCTGCTGCCGCCACAATACAACAAGGGTTATACTGTACCTCGTCAAAACCCCCAAAAAACATCTGCACGTGCAGGATACCACCGACGGTAAGTGATAAAATGTGTTTCTTTGGGGTGATATGACTCCTTAAAAAGGCTTCAACTGTTGGCTGTTGATTGATAACATGTTAAATAAGAGGAAGACTGTCTGTTGCAACCTCAACCAGCTCAGCAGAGGCAACAATCTAAACCTCATGACCTTGTTTCAGAAGCTACAGGAAGTCCTCACATTTCCCCGAAACCCTGTTCTACTTTCACTCTTCTCTGGTTATCATTGTGTGGTTTGACATACAGACATACTTGGCAACCTTTAAGTTGCAGTAGGCGGTATATTTCTGTCATCGTTGGGCAATAATTCCATAATAACCTTTCAGCATATTGTAATTCAAGTGTTCTGAGAGAAAACTAGACTTCTGCTCCTCCTCATGGCTCTGTTTACAAGCTTTAGAAAAATCTAGCCCGTGATGGGAGACTTTGACCAATCACAGGTCATTTCAGAGAGAGAAGCGTTCCTATTGGCTGTGCTCCGGTCATGTGACAACCTCAACCTGATCTCAACATGGATACCGGGTCACAAACTTTCTCATTTTACAGCTAAACCGTGCACTACAGGATGATTCTGAAAACATTTGAGGAGAGAAATAGACATTAACGTAACATAATATTGATTCATATTTGATCAGCGCTGCCTAGTTTGACCGTTTGGTCGGAGTTTGCGAGTGATTGACAGCCGGCTCTCATAGACGACAGCTGGACAGCAGACCTCCGATCAGCTCTGACTGCTTGTTTTCCTCCGGTCTGTGAAATCTTGCAATGCCGTTAGGAGCACCGGAGGACACAGAGGAACATGATTTTTTTCAGGTTACCTGTTTCATGTACTACTGTCAGGATATAGCAAAGGTTTTATAAAAATGAATTATTCAGTTTTCTTTCCTCAGAATTAAGAGTAAAATAAAAAGTAGACCTATTTAACATAAAAATGCTGTTGCAGTGAACTTATTATTTTGTTATTTTCATTCTTTAAAAGTCAGCAGAATGCAGAAAACAGTCTCTGAAACTCTAATGTTTTTTTTACCTCCCTATTTTTAAGGTGTCAAGGTTGGTATGTATGACCACAGCTCAAACGGCGTTGTGTCGCGGAGCATCTCTTCCACGGGGAAAACACATTTGGTGTAGCTTTATTGTCGTCCAAGTGGAAACAATAGGGCTTAAACACGCTGTACAGCGCCAGAAACAAGTTGAGATAACGAAAAGGGAAAAAAAAGGTATAAAAATTTGCAGGAGAATTGTGACCCCGGGAGGAAACCGGGAGAGGGTGATGAAAAACGGGAGGGTTGGCAAGTATGGATACAGAAGCTGCAATAAATGTATACATAGAGAGACAAAGAACGAGAAAAAACAAATGAAAATGCTGCATCACTGTGCAGTATCTCACAAAGCTTGGCTTAATATGACATCTTTCACCACAACGTATAAATAAAAGAACAATAAGCTATGCAGAGACAGATGACGCCATGTATAAACTGGGAAAGAGAGGATGGCATTAGAGCGAAGCACTTCGGTCACATTCCTGTTTTGTAAGACCAGCTTCACTATATATAACTTTTAAGTTTGTGTTGGAGTCTGAGTTGTGGTCGTTTGTTGGCATTAGCGGACATTTCTAACCTAAAATACGGCCCCGTATTCTTCACATTAAAAGCAGTCAGCTATATAGAGCTGATAGAGCATATGTGTCAAACTCAAGGCCCGCGGGCCGAATCCGGCCTGGCACCTCATTTTCTGTGGCCCGCGAGTGCTTGCAAAGAATATAATTTGCTTATCATACAATTCTATGTCACTTTTTTCCTAGACTTCTGCTTTCAGTGTTAGTTATTAATTAAGTTATTACTAAAAACCAATAATAATCGAATGCAGTGGCAATTACGTAATATGATAAAGAGTAGATATATTTATATAGTCTTACGGTTACAACCGGCCCTTTGAGGGCGACCATAATGCTGATGTGGCCCGGGATGAACCTGAGTTTGACACCCCTGATATAGAAGAATATATCTCCTTACCAGTGGTGGAAGAAGTACTCAGATCCTTTACTTAAAGGGACTGTATGTAACTTTTTACACACATTAACATGTTTTAATCATGTTTTATTGCCAATGTGTGAAAAGGTTGTAACCTAACCTAAAAAACGAGACCTTCCGCGACTTCCTGGGTTTCCTCTATCACAGGGGTGTCAAACTCAGGTTCATCCCGGGCCACATCAGCATTATGGTCGCCCTCAAAAGGGCCGGTTGTAACTGTAAGACTATATAAATATATCTACTCTTTATCATATTACATAATTGCCTCTGCATTCGATTATTATTGGTTTTTAGTAATAACTTAATTAATAAAGAGCTCTGAAAGCAGAAGTCTGGGAAAAATTATTGCAAGCAGACATTCAAGTGTACAACTAATGTAAAATGTACTTAAAAAATGAGTTCAGTAACAAAAACACATGCTTGTGCATCGATATATATGCATGTACGTATAGACACAAAAATACTGAATGTGGGCACACACACACACATTTCTATGTGTTATTATAACATAGATCCCATGAATTTATGAGATTAAGAAACCCTCGTCATTACTCTTCCATCAAAGATCAACATTTTCAAGTGAGTAATAAAGTTTTTTTTTACCATCACACAAATATCATCAAGCACTATTTATTACATTGACTTCGTTTAACTTTTTGGTCGCAGTTGAGAGGGGCAGAACTATGGTACAACAATGTGACGGTGGGCAGCGCACACACATACCTCCGGGCCACACACACCAACATTTCTCCACTGCGTTGCTGGCTGCAGGCAGCGCGCACACACACACAACACCTCGCGACATATCCCTCTCCCCTAAACTGTTTGTCAGTAGTGTGACCAAGGGTGTGTGTGCTATTTCTGCTATTTCATGTACGCATATATTTTGGTGCCCACATCACTCTGCTAGAGTGCCGCTGCCGGAAGGGCAGGTAACAAAATCAAGATGCATTGTGGCACATGTAGTTTATGGACACTGTACTTCTGCAAAGCAACATAGAATTGTATGATATGCAAATTATATTCTCTGCAAGCACTCGCGTTTGAGTTTGACACGTGTTCTATATAGTCTTCTCTTCAGGCCTCTGGGTGATGGATCACATCATAGCTACGAATGTTGATACAAGACGTTTTTCCATCTATGTTGACCCCGTATAGAGTTTTATCAGACACCTGCCAACCAATCAGGATCCAGGACCCCCCCCCCCAAGCAGTGGTGTAAAAAGACTCGTAACTGGAAACCGTACCGTCTGGAGATCATCTCTTTGTTCAGGAATGTGCAGGTCTGTGCACGGAGCCGTGAGGGTTTTACGAGTCTCATTATTTAGGTGTTTACAAAGGGAAAAGTTACATTCTGGTCTCATAGATACAGGATGGAACAGGTCGCGGCGAGGGCGGGGGCGGGGGGGGGGGGGGGGGCACAAAGCGTTTATTTAAATACACAAATAGAAAATCCTCGATTAAAACTTGGACTTTTCATGTCCAGCACTGGATGATAATCACTGTTCCCAGAGAACGATGATGCAACTTTATTTATCCTGACATGGTTGTGCAGAAGTTGGAGTGCAAAGTAGAGAAACGTTTAAAGATACAGAGTGCAAATAAAAACAAAATATAAACAATAAAGATTATCAATAAGGTGTAAAAACCCAATGTACACAATGCCAGAAATCATCTTAGAAATAAACTAGTTGATGGTAAGTTGCAAAAAATCCAAGATTTTGGTAAAGACATCAGGACTAAATGTCCACTTGGACATCCATTCGTAGCCGGGTTTAGATCTTTGAATCACTGGCCATAGCTCTGATTTTTAGGTGATTTAAGTAAGTCTGGTGCTCACTGATGGCTGGAAAGGACATTATGAACTCTCCTGCTTGAATCGTTAGCACAAAACATACAACGGAGTGAGAAAATAACTGGTTCTTAGATTTAATAAAATCAAAGATACAAGACTGTATGTGGTCATAAAACCATTTTGGTAAGAAACAGCTGATCTTTGAGGATACAATTCTGTAACGTGCAACGCTAACAACAGACTACCTAATGAGTGCGCATAGAAACCTGACAAAACATGCAATATTTTAAGTTGAAATAATTGAATAGCATCAACCTATAGTATTGTTAAGTGATCCAGAAGACTCCTGTGTTTCTCTTGATCATCATTAAAAGACAAACATGAATTAGGAGTTTAAAGAGGGGAAAAAAACAGCTCTGTTTGAGGAGTAAGATCTGATTAGAGCTTGACAGCAGCTCATAAATTAGAACAATACTATATACACTCACCGGCCACTTTATTAGGTACAAGGTGTACCTAATAAAGTGGCCGGTGCTAGTACCGGGTGGTCTTCTGCTGCTGTAGCCCATCTGCTTCAAGGTTGGACGTGTTGTGCGTTCAGAGATGGTATTCTGCATACCTTGGTTGTAACGAGTGGTTATTTGAGTTACCGTTGCCTTTCTATCATTTCCAACCACTCTGCCCATTCTCCTCTGACCTCTGACATCAACAAGGCATTTCCGTCCACACAACTGCCACTCACTGGATATGTTCTCTTTTTCAGACCATTCTCTGTAAACCCTAGAGATGGTTGTGCGTGAAAATCCCAGTAGATCAGCAGTTTTTGAAATACTCAGACCAGCAAGTCTGGCACCAACAACCATGCCACGTTCAAAGTCACTTAAATCCCTTTCTTCCCCATTCTGATGCTCGGTTTGAACTTCAGCAAGTCGTCTTCACCACGTCTAGATGCCTAAATGCATTGAGTTGCTGCCATGTGATTGGCTGATTAGCTATTTGTGTTAACAAGCAATTGAACAGGTGTGCCTAATAAAGTGGCCGGTGAGTGTATGTTGAAGGAAAACTCCTTTAATTCAAGAGCTGTATTCTCTTGGCCTGATCTCCTCGTTCAATAATGAATAAACAAAGACAAAAATCTCCCCAAAATTCAGTCTGGTATGTTGTGTATGGCATTGTTGGAAATTTCTAGACCTCCCCTTAAACTTAAAGAAAAACTGATGCAATAGTTTGTTGGAGTGTCATTTCGTTGGTAACTGGAAGCGGAGTTAAAGCGGAAACCTCAACCTATTGCAAAACAGAAAGTTAATGATGCAGCTGCTCTGCATCATTCATCATCACCCTCCCCCTCCAACCTGCAGTCTGTCTCGAAGGCAGACGTCAATACCTAGTGTGTGGAGGTTTGGGGAAATTCATACAAAACAATCACAAATCCAAACATATGTTACAGAAGAGAGCTATACGAATTGTAAACCTAGCTGGTTAACTGCACCATTAACCCTCTGAGACCCGCGATCCCGACCGACTTTACTGTCTTTCAGATTCTGTAGCAGGTTCAGAGGTGGAGTGAAGATACTGGTATCATATTAAACTAGAAAACCTAATGAATCCATTGGTACCAACCATGTCATACTGGCTTGTCATGAAGGAGGCTAAATAACGCTCCAAACTTAGGTTACATTTCTGGTGAGGAAAAACTGGCATGTCCATTTCCAAAGGGGTCCCTTGACCTCTGACCTCCAGATATGTGAATGAAAATGGGTTCTATGGGTACCCACGAGTCTCCCCTTTACAGACATGCCCACTTTATGATAATCACATGCAGTTTGGGGCAAGTCATAGTCAAGTCAGCACACTGACACACTGACAGCTGTTGTTGCCTGTTGGGCTGCAGTTTGCCATGTTATGATCTGAGCATATATTTTATGCTAAATGCAGTACCTGTGAGGGTTTCTGGACAATATCTGTCATTGTTAATTGATTTCCAATAATAAATATATACATAAATTTGCATAAAGCAGCATATTTGTCCACTCCCATGTTGATAAGAGTATTAAATACTTGACAAATCTCCCTTTAAGGTACATTGTGAACAGATAATAATCTATTTTTTATCTTTATTTTCTCTTACTGTGTTTATTATTACGCTCCAAAACGAGGCAAATTCCTTGTATGTGAAAACCTATTTGTTTTGTCTCCTTAGCCTGACTTTATGTCTTTACGTCATTTGATCTGCGATGACCCAATCCAACGTTTACTGGCATCTCATGCATGTCACCACTTGTTGTCTTGTTTCCAGTTGTGTGGCTTTTGTATTTGATCTATGACACCTCAAACGTACGTTCTTTCCCTGCCAACTCATTACTGACTTTCACTCTCATACTATACTTGTGTGTGAATGTTTGAGAGGCTTCCTGAACAGCCTGTTAACACTTCAATGTCTGACACTGGATGCAACTCCGTCAGCTATCCCCCCCCCCGTCCCTCTGAGACTCTGAGAGCCGTCGGATTGTTTGTCTTTTCTCTTTTTTTTTGTCTTTGACCTCCACATTTTTTTGTTAGAGAGGTCGGCGGGAAGGATGGAGCTATTACCACACGTACACACGCACACACCCACACACACACCCACACCCATGAACACATACACACACGAACGCACACACGCACGGGAGTGGGTGTGGTTTCCTGCATCAGACCCGTAAACATCTCATAGATCTAGAGCAGTTAGAGAGGACAAAAAGAGCCTCATACAGGGCCAGCAACAGCACTTTTTAGTGTTTGTCTTGGAAACAATTTCTTCCAGTCATTAATGCTCTAGATTAAATCATTCATCACCTCCGTTTTTCCCTGTTTGGTTGTTTTTTTTCCTGTGTTTTTGTTATTTTATGCCTTGAAGGCCCAGTGAAACGGAAGTCTCAAGGATTTCTATTTGTCAAAGCAGAGATTGGCACTGAAAATCTTTGGTGTCGGGTTCCTTCAGCAATGCTCATAGAGTATGTAAAAGCAAAATGATAATCTAAGGCATAGAATAGTGCAGTTAAAATAAATATAAACATAAGTAAATATCAAATATTAATGTAAATGTTCACAGAGTGGAAGCAAAATCTCAAAACTGTTTTTGCCTGTAGTGTCTCCCCTTAAAAATGAAATATAAAAACATGTTACACCACAATATGGTGGTACAAAATGACACAAACTATATGCTCTGATAATGTCTTAAAGGTATCCTGTGGAGTTTCCGTTCATTGTTTCTCACCAAAACTCATTGTGTTTATCCTTGAGATCTAACAAACACGTTAGAGTGAATACATTTCCCTCCTCGTAAAAAGTAAGTCCGATTAACTTGAAATTTGGCACACATGTCCAGCTCCATGTTTTAAAAAACACATTTTTAACTGAACCGTTGGTCCAATTTGTACCAGATTTTCTTTGTATCATTAATAGACCGAGCAAAACAAAAATCATCAAAAACGTGTTGATATCTCATTGCGTTTTGAAGATATTTGCCAATGACCTTTAAAAGGGCGTGGCTCAGCACATAAATAGACCAAAGTCCAAACAACCGTTGGGTCAATCATCACGAAACTTGCAAGATATGTCCATGTAAGTACCTGGAACATACCCTGAATTCATTCAAATTAACCACTAAAGGGCGCTTCAAATGCAAAAAATGGCCATGACATAACACAAATCAGACTCAGAAATTGTTTAATTTTGATTTTGGCAATTAAGCTGCTTCGAGCAAAAAAGGAATGGCTGCTTGTGACTCCATTTTGTTAAATCTATTTAGGTTTTAATGTCTTCTCTGTAGCTCATTTGTGCTGGCTGGAATTTGCCTGTGTGTCTTATCCTGTGTAAAAGCAAAATGAGGAAGTTAACATAAAAGCACCAACTGTGACTGCAGTGAAATCAGCACCTGGACTTTGGGGAAGTTGTTGGTTACGGCTTCTGCTTTTTTAGCTGGTGTTACATTACTGAGGTCACAAACCTCAGTGACAAACGTTGACAAATGAGTTCAGTTCAGCTGTGAGACAGAAAATAATGTAAAAAGTGCTAACTGGCTGCAGAAAGTCATGAAGTTGTTTGTTTTGTCTGTGTCATGGGATTTTCATGGGAATGTCGGCAGCTATCGGTAAACTTCCTGTCCACATCTGCCAAATGCTTTCTCCAGTTTCTGATAGATCATCTACACAGATCATCTACTGCAGTGTTCTCACTTTGTTCTGCACTTAGCAAAAAAAACTGTGTTGTGGTACTAAACATGTGTGTGCAATGATGAACGAGATAACTTAAGTTGGAAAGTTCTGCCTTCATACCAGACATTCACAGTTAAACATGCAGTATAAATGTGTTATTGTCTCCTATTCTAAACTGGTGTATCTGAATATTTCTGCATACTGGGGTCCCTAAACAGTCTTGAATTACATAAATTGGGTATCACTGTAAAGCTGAGACTCTTGTGGATCCAATGAGCTCAACTGTATTCATGTGTGATGATGTTAGTCCCCATAGGAGACATCTCACTGTAGTGGGACCATTTTTTGAAACTTGACCTCACTGTATAAAATGACCTGTGGTGACCTCTAGGATAATCACATCCTCATGAAACTTTACAGCCACAAACTAAGACCTAGAGCATTCAGAGGATGGATGGCTTTCCTAGCTAGATTGAAAATAAGGGGGTTTCTGAGCAGTTTACACAACAGAAGTGCTCGCCATCCAATCGCCGAAAAATGCAATTCTTGCAGAAATCTCCAAATGTCAAAAGTTTATGATACTAAATCACATAGATTTGTTACATAGATTTAGCAGCAAATTTATGTAACAAATGGTATCAAAAACATGTAGAAAAACGAATAAATAAATAAAATAAAAAATAAATGAAATAAAAAACAAAAAAACAAAAAAAACAAAAAACAAAACATGCCCATTTTCTTCCTTTTCCGACCCAAACAAGGTCAAATTTAAATTTCCTGCCTCGAGTTACTGACCTTTTTTTATTATTATTTATTTAATTTCAGCAGATTCATTTAATTGAAATATCGTATTTTTTTTGTTTGTTTTTTTGTTTTTAGACAAAATTACGTGAATAACATTAGATTCACTTTTTTGAGATACTTCAGTACAAAAAAGAAAACAATAGATGTAAACATTTGGTGCCTCTTAAGTTAAAAATATTTCCAGGTTGAGATGAGTATTGTGAGTGTTAATGTGGTATTTTGGAGGGGTTATTGATAATTTTCTTTATCAATTTTCGAGTGGTAAAAATAGTTAAATTTTGCACCAAATCTGTGTAACAAATGCCCAAAAATTGCTGCAAAATGTATTAATTTATTAATTAAAAACGCATCCTGAAGTATTTAAACTATAATGAAAACATATAAAATCAAAAGAATAAAATAAAATCCATCATTTCAGATACTTTGACTGCTTTTTATGTTTCTATAGTTTCCAGTCTACGTGAAACACATGAACAGATCAGCTCTGTGTGTTGCAGTTCTGTGTTTTCCCCTCATTCAGTGTACAGCCAGCTTATTACAGCACACACTGCTGCACATTACCACACACATTGTGTTACACTGCATGCAGGCAGCTTCACCTTCACCTCTCTCAGACAAGCACTAAAAAACTCAAGATGGGAAAAATTAACGGATGCCTCAAATGCCTCTTTATCTTCTTCAATGTGCTGTATGCAGTAAGTAGAAACTCTTTTTCTGATCATTTCTGCGTTTAATTTATATTTTTTAGTTTGTTTTGTTTGGGTTTTTATTAGTTTTGTATTTGTGTTTGGAGCAAAAGATAAAATAAAGAAAGACTGGAAGGATAAATGCAACAAAAAAAGTTCATTAATTAATTTTTCTTTTTATAAGACTTAATTTTATATGTTCAAAAACAAAGAGGGGGTATTATTTTGGTGAAAAACAAATAGTGTGAAGTTGATTTTCAGCTTTTACTAAACAAAACAGGGTGGTAAAAGTCTATTACGCTGAAAAAACAACAACAACAACAGATTTGCTAGAGAAAACAAACAAAAAATATACTTAATCTTTTTTTTGGTTTATTATGAAAGTTTCTGAATCCCTAAAATAAGTGAAAAAACACCAGATGTTGGATTAAATTGAAAGTGAGGTGTTTAAAACATCAATTAAAGGTGTGAAGCATGATTTTTTTTTAACGATAAGCAGGTCTGGATTTAGTTTAATAGCTCAGGTTCAGTAAACAGTCATTTCCAGTAACTGGGAGACAAAAAAAAAAACCTCAAGAAAAGAAAAGAGAGGGAACGCCAGAGACAAATCTCTGCAGCAGAGACAGGAGTCATGTTTCAGTCCGCCCACCGACCCCCTTTTATTCTCTCTAATGAAGTTTCATTCCTTTCTGCTTAACAGCCATGTTTTCAGCTCCCAGCGCTGGTGGGAAAAAAAAGAACATTTAAAAAAAGGTGGAGCCTGAAGAGGCAGTTCTGAATTTGAGGGGGTGTTTTTTTGCAGGACAAATGTTTTAAAAATAAATAAATGAATTTAAAATATATATATATTTTTTTAGCTTTCTGACAAAAAGAATAAATCTTTTTTTTGACAAAAACAAAATAAAAAAAAATGTGCAAGAGAATAAAACTAAATAAGTTTCAATAATAAAATAACTGAATGACATGAAATTAACTTAAAATTTTCTTCCTTTTCTGACCCACACAAGGTCAAATTTCAGTTTCCATTCTCCAGTTACTGACTTATTTTTATTATTTATTTTATTTTAGTAGATTCATTAGATTGAATGTCATGTTTTTTAATTATTTTTTTCATAAAATAACATAAATTACATGGGACTTTGATGAGATACTTGAATGTATTGCATATAATATAATGACACATACAACAACAAAAGAGTCAAACATTTGGTGTCTCTTAAGTTAAAATTGTTTCCAGGTTGAGATGTTTATTGTAAGTGTTTGTAGTTGATTATTATCAGATGTGACAGAGAAAGTGTTTCAGTTTTTAGGGCTCTGTTTCCCTCTAGTGTCTAAATACAGGAATGACAGAAACTAGGAGGACAGGGACACAAATTAAAAACCACAGCATGCATTAGTACAACTTAAATACCTGGATGAGTACAAATCAATGCAGATAGTAAACCACATATTTCTGGTGTTTGTGGTTTTATGCCCTCAAATTTCTCCTGAGAGTTGAAACGATTTTCCGACCACTCAAAACTTGAAATAAAAAACACATTTTCCAGTTTTTAAATCCTGTGTCAATGTGTTTATTGCTCATTTATCTTTTGCTGCATGCTAAATATGTTTCACTGGTCACTGGTCATTAAATTAATGATAAGATCATCAAAAGTGTTAATTAATAACAATACAACATACAATTTGTGTCTTTAAAAGGTTAAAATTGTATAAATATAAATTTTAATGTCTTGATTTTCCACCTTAAACATCCTTTAAAGTACTTTAAAAGCAGTGGTTCCCAAACTTTTCCTGTCACGTTTAAGTTAATTTAAATTTCATTAACTTGGTATCATTTATGTTATGCATCAGCTTCTTCCAGCTGTTATTTGAAGTTATTACACGGCCTTGTTGAATACTCGATTCTGATTGGTCAATCATGGCGTTCTAAGGTCTTTTATTTCTTTATAACAGACCGTTGCTATGTATAACAGACCGTTGCTATGTGCACAGTTCTGATGTCGGACTCTGAAGGACCATATTTGTGTCAAATTATTGAAATTCTTAAGTAAGTAGCCGTGTAATAAGCAGGATAATGTACAGCTAGCGGGTCATTGTTGTGAAATAAACCCCTTCAGGGTTTGTCAGTGTTTATTACACAACAATGACTGGCTAGCTGTACATTATCCCTTACTTATATAATGTTTATACTGAATCATCAAATGGAAATATTCTAAAAGACAAATTTGACAGAGTTGGTAATGATGGAGACATTGGAGGGTCTAGCAGAGTTTATAAGTTACTGCTTTAATTTTAGTTTTGCATTCTATTTAGTAATATGTTTTCTGTCAATTCTCATTCCTTCTACATTGTTTACACTTTCTATTTTAACCATTCTCTCATTTTAATTTTACAGTGAGAATGAATATTATGGTGGCACACTTTAGCCTCCATACCCCGAGCTTTAATTTGCACAAACTAACCAATGTGATGTGTCTTCAGATCCTCGGATGTGTGCTGATCTACGCAGCGGTGAAGCTGAGCGCCTACAGCCTCCAGGTAAACAACAACAACAACAACAACAACAACAACAAAAACACAAGTAGTGAATCCACTTCATGTTCTACATTTTGGCATCCAGTCGATTAGACTGTTGTCAGGCTATTAAATAGGCATTATCTGTTGCTATAAGTCCCATCGATGTCAGTCAATAAGAGCCTACTACACCCATTAGTAGGTTTTATCATCTATTCACATGGTAGATCACGAAAAGAAGGTATAAAAGAATACAACACCTAAAGAAACCTAAATAAGTTGTATTTGTGTGGCCTAAACCTAAATAAGTTGTAGTTTTATTGCCTGAACCTAAAAAAGTTGTAGTTTTGTTGCCTGAACCTAAAGAAGTTGTAGTTTTGTTGCCTAAACCTAAATAAGTTGTAGTTTCATTCCCTTAACGTAAAGAAGTTGTAGTTTTATTGCCTCAACCTAAAGAAGTTGTAGTTTTATTGCCTAAACCTAAAGAAGCTGTAGTTTCATTCCCTAAATGTAAAGGAGTTGTAATTTTATTCCCTATACCTAATGAAGTTGTCGTTTTATTGCCTAAACCTTCAGAAGTTGTAGTTTTGTTGCCTAAACCTTCAGAAGTTGTAGTTTTGTTCCGTAAACCTAAAGAAGTTTTAGTTTTATTGCCTAAACCTAAAGAAGTTGTAGTTTTGTTGCCTAAACCTAAAAAAGTTGTAGTTTTATTGCTGAAACCTAAAGAAGTTGTAGTTTTTTTTGCCTAAACCTAAAACAGTTGTAGATTTATTGCCTAAACCTAAAGAGGTAGTTTTGTTGTCTAAACCTAAAGAAGTTGTAGTTTTGTTGCCTAAAAAAGCAGTTGTAGTTTTGTTGCCTAAACCTGAAGAAGTTGTAGTTTTTGTTGCCTAAACCTGAAGAAGTTGTAGTTTTTTTGTGTAAACCTAAATAAGTTGTAGTTTTATTCCCTAAACCTAAAAAAGTTGTAGTTTTATTGCCTAAACCTAAAGAAGTTGTAGTTTTGTTATAGTTTTTGTATATAGACACAAATTTCCCTTTTTTTTTGCGTAATGCTCAGCAAAACTTTAAGCAATGTAGTTTTTGTGCGTTTTCCTACAAATGTCCAGCAACATATTTTATCTAAAGTTTTATCTTTTCAAAATAAAACTACTTAGTTAGGTTCAGGTAAGGATGGCGGTTTGGATTAGAATAACACCAGAAGTGGCGTAACTTAGGTACGAAAGTTACGTGACAAATAAATCAACTTTGATTTCTGGTTTCACAGCGGTCTCCTTGGCGAAAGTCCACTGTTTTTTGACCCAACCATCCACCCCGACCTCCTCCCTTTGCTGACCTTCACAAAAAAATTTCAATTTGTGTCAATGTATACAAATCAATATATAAAATTTTGTGACTATTTCACAAACTGCTTTGCGACGGGGCTGGGTAAACATGTAGCTACTAGCCAGTTAGCTTAGCTTAGCTTAAAGACTGGGAGCAGGGGGAAACAGCTAGCCTAGCTCTGTCTAAAGATAACACAATCTGCGTACCAGCGCCTCTAAAGCTCGATGATGAACACTTTATATCTCATTTGTTTGATTTGTACATACAAACAACCACTCACAGTTTTATGGTGGTTTAATGTGTCAGAATATTTCTTGGCTCCAACTTTTTCTTGGTATGAAACACCACACTTCGTTCACTTATGTTGCTTGTCACGAAAACATGAACAAGTCACACTGCGAATGCTGCCAGAAGCTAAACCGGAAATGGGGTTGTTGAACTTGTGAATATGTGCTGTGATCTGCCAGACGAATTCATTATCTATGTTGGATCAATGGACACTAGTTGCTGCCAAACATACATTTACAACTTCCCATTACGGGATGCCTCTTGGCAGAAAGAGCAGCAGATTTACTGTTAACGTGACTCACAGAGTAAAACAACTAAATCAAAGTCAGATGTAAACGACAATTAAAACAATCACGTTTAAGTTTTGGGGGGAAAAAAATGAGGTTACAGGGTTTGTTTGTGTTGATTCAGGGATTTTGATTTTATGGCAACGTTTAAAGAACCTTGTATAACCCCTTACAGCAGCACGCAATGTAAATAGTATGAAAGTGAGGCTTTGAATTAAAATAAAAGCAGATGGTTTGTGAAAATCAAGGTGGATCTTGTTACTCAGGTCATCACATGTATAATCCTGTATACTGCACACATCTGACAATACATGATACTTGTTTAGAGATGTTTAAAACAAGTGGAGGTGAAGGGTTCTGTGTGTTTATAAGGATGCGGGCATCTGCCAAGACATAGTGGGGGCTTTAATTTCTTTTCTTAATGCAAAGCAGATGCAGGCTGGAGGAGATTTTCCATTCGCACAGTCGACTTTCTCTGCAACAGAAAAACAGGATGGCTCTGACAATGTTATCAGATCAGAAACTACCGAGGGCTTCACAACAATGCAAAACATGGAGGATAGCTATCCGCTCTTTGTTTTTAACTAATCAAATTTACTTTCCATTTCTGTCAAGCATTTTCCAAAACACTATCATCAACTTTTAGTTAGATTTCCTGCATTCTAGCGTCCATTTTCTGGGAAGTAGGATTCTAAACTTGCCAATGGGCTGAAACTCGATACTCACGCGGCCCTTTTTATGGTATTGGCGCGTTTAAAAGACAATGTTTTTGTCTGGAAATTACATTACAAAAACTGGTGTCCTCTTATGTTAAAGTGTGTGATGTTTGGTGAAATTTGATGATGTTTGGTTAACACATTAAAGGGGATTATTATAGTATATTCTACATTTTTCTTATTGACAACAAATCCCATTAAAGCATGTTTGGGTTGGTCTTCTCCTTCGACAGATATATATATTATTAGCTTTTATTATCATTCACTTTTATGTAAAGCCCTTTGTTTTGCATGTATGTATGGATTTTGCTATAGAAACAATGTTTATTATCGGTATTTGCATTGTTATTTTGCCAGAACTGCAGCTCTGAACAGCGGTTGTAAGACCTAGTTGTTTCTAAACTAAGCCTGGCTAAGTAAAGATAACTGTGCTTGCTTTATTCCAAAGTCAAGGAAACTTTCAGGGAATACATCTAGCCTATTGTTAAAAACCTACAAGTGTTTTAGATTATAGCCTTTATTTCTGACTATATTTTCAACCTGTGCAAGGTTCTATAGAGAAAGTAGATATACAGAGTCACAGATTAAATTTTAATGGGATTTTTTAAAATAAGAAAAGTGTAGATTAGAATAACGTCAGCCTTATTATAGATTACAGTTTTGCATTAATCCAGTGTTTGTGTTGTGTCATTGTCCTGTCATGGCGGAGCAGATGGCGGCGGTTGGGACCCCCGGCCTGGGTTGGTTTTGGGTGTTTGCCATCGGCGTCCTTGGCATTTCCTCCCTGGGAATCTATGCTGCATGCTCCGAGAAAGAACTTGCCCTCAAAATAGTACGTACAATATGTCCAACAGAGGAAAATAATGTTTTTTTGTTAATTTTGTTTGGCAATCAAGCCACTCATTCAGAGAAACAAGATATTAAACAAGATATATCTCTGATTATTGTTTCATTTACAGTTTGCAGGCTTTATGGTGCTTGGAATGATCATCATGATGATCGTTGGCATCATTGTCGTTGTCGGAAGAAACAAGGTCATCTATTTATCTAGCTATCTACCTATCAATCTATCTTGACACAAATGTTTGTCTCTCTATATTGATCTTGTTATTCTCTCTTTCTCTGTATCTATTAGTATGCCAACGTTCTCTCTATCTACCTTGATGTTAACGTTCTCTCTATCTACCTTGATGTTAACGTTCTCTCTATCTACCTTGATGTTAACGTTCTCTCTATCTACCTTGACGCTAACGTACTATCTATCTACCTTGATGTTAACGTTCTCTCTATCTGCCTTGATATTAACTTTTTCTCTATCTACGTTGATGTTAACGTTCTCTCTATCTACCTTGATATTAACCTTTTCTCTATCTACATTGATGCTAACGCTCTCTCTGTCTGCCTTGATATTGACGTTCTCTCTATCTGCCTTGATGCTAATATCCTCTCTAACTAGATGCTAGTTCTTGTTTATTCTCTAGTCTTTGTCTTGATGTTAACATATTTTCTCTCTTGTCTATCTACTGTGATGCTAATGTTGTGTTCTCTCTATCTTGATGCTAATGTTGTTTTCTCTTTTTCTTGTAGGTCAGAGATAACATTAACGAGATCTACGCTGAGGTGACGAAGCCCATCCTCGAAGACGAGGGAGGCAGAGCATTCATTATGGAGATACAACAAAGTGTAATGTCCTCTGTGTACTATTAAACCCTTAAGAGTGTAGTCTGGCTAGGCTAAACACGGCACTTCTAGGATGAATGCTTTATATTACAGTCACAACAATAGCCGCTATGTTTTTCAAAAATAAAAAACAAGGCACGTTTTGAAAAACAAGAAAACAAGACTAAAACCAAACCACCACCCACTAAGTTAGGATTTTGATATTCAGAAATATTTTGATTTGTGATCAATACTTTGGTGTAATTCTTTCTTGCATTATCTTCAGATCTCTATTTCACTTATTGATGTCCCACGATCTACTTCCTGTTCCTATTGAAGACTATTTCTACCTATTGAAACTCGCTTTCTCATGTGGCTGCAGGGTCAGTGCTGTGGAATTGTGGGCGCCACCGACTGGGGTGATAAGATCCCCAACTCCTGTGACTGCAAGTCAGGAGGAGCATATGGATCAGCTGGGTGCAAAACAAAACCTCAGGTTGGTTTTGTAAAATGAAACTGGAAGATCAGGTTTAGAAATAAAGATATTCAGTGAGCCTCATCTCATTTGAAAGCTTGTGTTCATGTGCAAAGGTAAACTTTTTCTGTGCTAAATGTACCAAAAATTGTGGATCTTGTGTAGTCAACTGTGAATGGTTATAGGCGGCTGTGGCGCAGGGGATAGAGAGGATTGGCATTTCCATTCCCAGCTCCTTCTGTCCACATGTTCTAGTGTCCTTGATCAAGATACTGAATCCTAAATTCCCCAAAAACCCTGAAACACTATGGAAATTCCCAGTATTTGAAAAATAGCAAATGTTTAGTTGTAACAGGAAATACTGGAAGGGTTCAGATGTGTTGTTCACTCAAGTCTGAAAGCATTTATACCCGTTTCTTTTTTCTGGTACTTGACAGAAGATAAGAAGACTGTTTCTCTTTTCTCATTAAGATGACCATATCTTGTTGTCTTCTTGCAGGGAGTCCAAGGACCAGACCAAATCTACAGCAAGGTATTCAATCAATCAACCAACCAATCAAGACACCATCCAATTCACCAGTCTGTGATGTTTCCAGATGACTTTTGTTTCTCTATCTCTTCTACTGCAGCCATGCGGTGATGTCATCTTTGAGTGGATCAACCTCATCTTCCAGGTCTTCATGGCCTTCTTCTTTGGATTGGCTGTCACTGCAGTAAGCTCCGCTGTCATGTGTTTTATCACGTTCTGTGACTGCATCATTTTGATGGATTCAGCAACTACGATGCAGTTCATTCCTCTCAGTTGTGGGACAAAGTTATTGTTTTGCAAGTCATAAGCAGGTCTCAAATCTTCGCTATGACGTCCTAAGTCGAGGAATCGAGGACAAGCAAGTCAAGTTCCTGTTATGTAGTTCATAACAGTGGCAGTGTTAGGCTACCTTTACTTGTGACCACCCATCAATGACCGAAAAACGTTCTACTATGCCTCAAAACTGTTGGGTCCTGACAAAGTATCAGATTTTGGATTGATTTCGCGACGGGTTTGGTTAATTTCAAATCCAATAGAGTGCTCCAGGGATGATATATTTTTGTAGGCCAACCAGGAAGTTAGCGTCGCTCTGTTTCCATCGACAAAAAGCCAATGGGATTGTTCCACTGGCAAACAAACGTTACTTACACGTTTTGTTAAGCAAGATAATCTTCATAAATGAACACTACCAAAGCTAACGTTAGGCTATGAGTATACACAATGAGGCTGTAAAGGCAGATGAGTCGGCGTGATAACGTTTAGTAATCTCATTTAGCCACTTGTAAGCAACCGCCTTTTTTATTTACTGACGTATTTTATATCGTAGAACGTTAAAATCTCTTCATCTTGTGTTAACCATAGACGTTATGTATTTCAGGTATCCAACTAAAAACCCATTAAAAAAACCCATTGACTTCCAGACAAGGGAACTGGAAGTGCTAAAATGCTAACTCATTTCTGGGTTTTAATACTCATTCCTACACCATTTTATTTAGTAAGAAATGTTTCTAGCCATTGTTTTGTGTTAGCCTGCTCAGGAAACTGTGTTTCTATGTCAAGAAACATGGAGGATCTCAGTAAAAACATTCAAATCTAAATATAAAGTTGGGAAAAACACTCCAGCTCCCATTTTGCAGCTGTATTTTGGGTGAAGACATTCACACTCTGCTGCTGGGCGCTGATATTTCAATGGAACGAACAATTGACTTTCACTTCTTGGCAATATACGTTCTTTGCTTCTGATGTAGATTTAAGTATGTGTTCTGTACCTGCACTGGTC
Source organism: Sebastiscus albofasciatus (assembly GCA_916701655.1). Classification (NCBI taxonomy): domain Eukaryota; kingdom Metazoa; phylum Chordata; class Actinopteri; order Perciformes; family Sebastidae; genus Sebastiscus; species Sebastiscus albofasciatus. Next base: position 27,818 of record CAKAOI010027106.1, read on the forward strand.
ACCTGTCTGTCTTTCTAACTGACTACCTGTCTTTACAGCTACTGGGCCTGCTGGTCACCATCCTGATGATCCATCAGGTCAGACGTCACAGCAGCGCCGGAGGAGCGTCCATTGCCATGAAGGGCTACTAAAAGAAACCCTCCAACCCCTCTGACCTCCCATCTTTCACCTCTGCACTGTAACAGGAGGACTCATTGGTCAATACATGACCTCTTCTTCTTTGCTTTTTTTAAAATGTAATTTTTGGCTTCTAAGAGAGCGACTGCAGGGTATGTCGGAGACAGGAAGATGAAGCAGGCATTTCATTTGGGAGAAAAAGTGAAGAGCTTTCTGCTTCCAGCTTTCCATTGTAGAGAATATTGCTTGAATTGCAAACATTTATTTTTTGTAAATCATTATATCTCGTTGGTGATGGTGATGATGGTGTGCAGTATTATAGTAGCCTCATATAACAGAGACATATTATAGAAAAAATGCACTCTTTACTTGCTCAACCTTCACCGCATCTGACAACAGCTTATTAACCTGAGGAGGTCATAAAAAGCAACAGTATTATCAACACATTCTCATCCCAACTCGTCACATACCGCCCCTTGGCGTCACGCCTCTGCTGCTCCCAGCTTTCAAACCGGAACCAACATGGTCCCTCGTTTGGAAACTTTCTTCTCTTATATCATGAAAATAGTTCACCGAAATGTGTTTCTGAAAACATTTTATGCGAGAAATAAGCCACACAGTTACTGAATATGTCTTTATTTTCAAGGGAGTTTTCCAGAGGCGGCGAGTCTGCCTAGACCTCAACTTTATGCAAATGAGGAGCGGTGTGACGCCCTGTCTCTCCCTGCAACGCTACACTACCAGAATGCATTGCACTGCTGCTGGGAAACGTGGCTGTGGACACGTACCAATAGGGTGGCATATTTACACGGATATATTGGACTGAGTACAGACGACATCGCGCACAATGACGTCATTCGTATTGCACACTAAATGCCTCTCGCATTATCATTGCATTCATACGCCTTTTTTGCAAACGGGCTGCCAGTATAGTCCAGGCTTTGTTTAGCCTAGCTTTCATAAAGACTCAGAGTAGCTTAGCTTTTAAACTCATGTTGCATAAATTTCCAGTGTTACTATTCCTTTAATTCAATCAGTATCTGCACTCATAGTAATGTTTTATTTTTTGAAGGAACTACCAAAGAAACAAAATTTCTGAGCCTCCTCGGGTTAAAAAGATCAGGTCAGAAGAAAACTTAAGCTATCATCTGTCTGTGTGTTTGTATAAAAAAAGACTAAGTCAATGAACTTGTGTATATCTATGTGAAGCACTTCAGTCATGTAAAAACAAATCACAGAAATTTTTCCACATGGCTAAATCCTGCCATTTTCAAAATCAGTAAAATAACTTTTATTTCTGTAGAGAGCAGGTAATGTTGGGAAAATGGAAATCCCAGCAACACTTGCAGCACTGAGAACAAAAATTACAGCATACACTTTGTAGAAAACCATGTCTCGGTACAATATATTTGTTCATGGAGAAGCCAGTATCAAGAGAAGATTATATAAATCATTTTCAGAGTTTTATTATGGATGTGACAAACCAAAAAGGTCAGGGTGAACACCCCACCACCATTAAAAAAAAAGGATAATGGTTTTAAATAAAAGACAACTACTGTGACAGGAACTGTTTTATTGTGAAATCTGCACTCATATCATTACAGAATAAAGTCTAGAGACTGAATATACACCAGTACTCACTCTCGTGTGTTCAAATGTGATCAGTATTTCTTCACCGTTGGCTTTGGCCCATTGCTTAAAGGGCTGATGAAGGCCAATAGAGAGGTTGGAAGGGAAGATGGGGGTTTTAATGGGCTAACAGAAGGGTAAAGCAGGATGGTAAATGGGTTTGAAAGGTTGATAGAAGGGTACGGGGTGAGATAGATGGCTCTAAGAAGGCTAATACAGTGCCTGTCCGGAATGGAACCTTGGCGTCACGGCCCTTGGTGTTGGCGTCACGGCCCTTGGTGTTGGCGTCACGCCCCTTGGCGTTGGCGTCACGGCCCTTGGTGTTGGCGTCACGGCCCTTGGTGTTGGCGTCATGCTATTTTCAGCGTCAAAACAACTATATAAAGAGCGTACGAGTATGGAGAACGGAACCTGACAAAATCAAAAATATATCACTCAAAAAATAAATGACCCGACCCCGGATAAGTGGTTGAAGATGAGAGATAAATAAATGACTCGATAAATAAATAAATGTCTTTAAATGTAGCAAAATAATATTAAAAATAAATGTAGTCATTAATTAATTGATAAAATGTGACATAAATTGATATTTCTGTTTTAATTAGCTTCTTTATTTATTTATTTATTTTTGAATTAATTGCGTTATTTGTTTACAATTAAGCTGCATTGTGAATTATGTTTGGAGGGAAATGTATTTTTTAACGGATTACGTTTGTTTTCAACGATGATATGATAGTCTGCCAACAGGACCTCCAGCCAGGAGGCCACTGCTCGTGTCCTGTGAGAAACTAAAAGTCAACATTCATTTATTTTAATTTGTAGCTTAATAACATAACAAAGTCATTTTAAGTTAACTTAACTAAGCACTTTTTTTGCATTTTGTTTTGTTTCAATTTAAAACATCACGTGTTTAAAACTGTTTAAAACTGCACCCGTAATCCGGGAGAAAATACATTTCCCTCAAAACATAATAGAGAATGCAGCTTAGTTATATGGGAACATCATTTTGTAGGAGACAGGGGTTGCAGCTGACAACCTGGCAGGAAGGTGAGGGGAAAGTGGCTGGTTTATATATGTTGTGGAGCTGATTGCGGGATAGAGACCAGGTGTGCAGCTGGAAGTGACGGCTACAGCCTTCATTAATGTTATCGGTAACACCTGAGCTTTTCCTGTCAAAATGTCCACTCAAAAAAACACATATACTACATATATGGGTTTGTTTTTGTTCTTTTGTGCAGATTATTGTTGCAACAATAAAATGTATGCATGTGTGTATCTCTTAATGATAAGCAAAACCCTGAACCCATAAACTCAACTATCACATTAGGGTGAAGTGTTTGTTTGTCCACATACTTTTATCCTCATCACTGGATAAACCAGCTGCCATTAGATGGCAGTAGACTCCAGAGAACAGGCAGCAACACAGCGTGACTCATGTTTATCTTTATGATCCAGGTGTGAAGAAGATAACCAGTCATAAATGATAAGTAGGTAAAGTCACAGGAATACTGTATAAAGCTGAGTTTGTTGTTGTTGATGCAGGAATCACGACGTCTTTCCTATCTTTCTCAGTCTGCTGTGTCAACATCCAAGTGAAGTGAACTGTTCAATCACTGCTGGTTTATTCGTTGCAGTTAATCAAACACAACAACAAAAATGGTTTCAGCTACTGACAATAAAACATGTGAGAGGAGCTGAGAGGGAAAACACAAAGCTGTGCAGGCGACACAGATTAAATTCTCTGACCTTTTCTTTGACAGACGACTTCATGCTTGAGTATTTTCTACCTTCCCTGGTATCTTTTGTTAGTATTTTTCCAAACACAATTACCTCTAAGTTGAATATTATGTGATTTATATGAAGGATGGAACCTGCAAAAATAAAAAATAAATAAATAATTAAATAAATGATTTGATAAATAAATAAATATGCCTTTATTTATATCTATTGTTTGCATATATTTATTTTTTATTTTATATTTATTTTTATATGTATGTATGTATTTATGTGTTTAAGGAACCTGCGGAAATCAAAAATAAATAAATAAATAAATCAATGTCACGAAAAATATATAAATAAATATGCCATTAAAAGTAGCACAAGTAATCTTGAAAATAAATGTAGTCATTAATTAACTGATGAAATGGGGCAAACTGATATTTCTGTTTTAATTTGCTTTTTTATTTATTTACCTTTGTATTAATTTCTTTATTTATTTACTATTCTGTTTAATTTCTATTTTTATTTATTCATGTATTTATTTGTTATGAATTTTATTTATTTATTTAATATTTATTTTTAAACGTATTTATTTAAGCATGCATGCATGAATGATTTTCCTTCAGCATTTCACACCTTACTTATTTCCCCAAACTTATATATTTCTGTATTCTTTTCTTTACACATTTATTCATACATTTATTTCTTCATGCATTTCTGCTCGAACTCAGAAAGGGCATAGCAGGTAGGAAGTAGCTGTAGGAAGGAGAGTGATTAAGAGTAATATTATTTTTGCTGCATCTAATAACATATTTATTTATCAAGTCATTTATTTATGTATTCATTGATTTTTGATTTTGGCAGGTTTTGTCCTCCATTGGTTCAAGTGTGTTTGGACATCAGGGGTAAATCTGTTCTGTAATTAACCTGCTCATCCCGGTATCATCCACATACTTATGGGATAAAAATAATAGCGGCTAATTAAACCAAAGGGAAAAACACACACTCAAGGGGCGTCATGTTTTAGGTTGTATCTGTTGCTTCAGGTTGCATTTCCTCCTGAAGGCAGCATGTGCTCTGAGTGAACCAGCCTCAGGCAGTTTCACTACTGTACATAAAGCACACAGCTGCCTACACTCACAGAGAGAAACAATATTCTACTGTTAATGAATGGACCAATAAACTCCCAGTTGGTTTATCATCCTTAATTTATTAATGGAAAACACAATTTACATACAAAAGAAGACACAGTGTCTTCTGCTGATAATTAATAACAACACTTGAGGTGTGCCAAAAGGTCACATTTAGGTTCCTTATTGTTTTTCCATTCGCTTCCTTGTATGAACAAATTTCTTAACATGTATGAGTGGTCCAGTGTGTCAGTATATTACCTACAGTAGATGACGGTCAGCACGCCCCCAGTTTCTAGAAACAAACAGGAGTATCAGTATCTATGATCTCTTCAAAACCACCAGACTCAAAACTCGATCGGTCAGTTTGTTTGTGTTATTATGTGACTTTGGTGAATCTGAACTAACCCTTTAAAACACCAAAGTCACACAATAACACAAACAAACTAACCGATTGATGCAGCAGTAGGCCAGCAACACCCATGTTCTGAGAGGTAAAATTACTGTTTTTTTCAATGGAGTCTGGTGGCTTTGTCCTGTTCTATGACTGTTATCGCCTCTTGGTTACCTCCCATGTAAGTCATGGACCGTTTTACTTTTTAGAGACATTTTTTAGAATCAACTTCATCTCAAATTGTCCTTTTTTATTTCACTTGTACAAAAAAACAACATACAAAACTTATTTAGGATAAAAATACAAGAATATTCTTGAATGAGAGCCATTAACCACAGTTACAGTACAACATAGTCTTTGTTGTGGAGATAAATGCATGGGATCTTGTGACACTAGCAGACTTAACTGCCTTTTTAACCAGCCTGGATGTCTCATTATTTCCTTCAACTGAACAAAAGTAAGTCTGAGGTTACCTCATTTGGCACATCATTGCATTCAGCTGCTTCACACAGTCTGTAGCTCAAAACCTGGGAATACCATTCAATTCCACCAGTCTAAAAAGTATTTTTTATCCTCAGTTGACCTGAAGTTATCTGTGCTTTTATTGCATCCTGTTTTGACAACTGCAATTAAGTTTTTTCTCTCCTAAAAATAATTTATCTATCATGGCTAAAACTGGTACAAACTGCAGCAGCCACGACCTTATACTGTATGACATGTAATATATGACTGAATGATGACAAACTAGGCAGTTAAGGTATGCATGCTGCAAATTCCTTCATAGCTTTCCTCATAGAGCGCAGGCAGATTTGCAGGATTGCTGGCATTCTTTTAAATGTGATGATGCAACGAGCAATGCAGCAGTTCCAGCTTAAAACAACAGAGTGAGCAGTTGATTGACAGCTTAAACCAGCTATGTACGATAGTCACATGGGAATAAAACAGCAAAAGTCACCCTCCATTAATGTTCAAGGTTCATATACTGCACAGGGTCAGTGGTGGAAGAAGTATTCAGATCCCTTATTTAAGTAAAAGTACCAGTGCAGCAATGTAACAATACTCCTTTACGAGTAAAAGTCCTGCATGAAAAATCCTACTTCAGTAAAAGTTTATAAGTATTAGCAGTACAATATAGTTAAAGTATTAAAGTAAAAGTAGTGGTTTGGTCCGCCTGACTGATATATTATTATTATTGTTAGGGGTGTCAAAATTATTGCAAATTTGTTAATTTGTTTTAACGGCACTAATTTCTTTAACGCATTAATGCAACTTGTGAATACGATCCAACCCGTTCTCACTCCCAACTCGTCAAATACCGACGTTTGGTCAGTGACGCTTGGTCAGTGCCCCTCGGCATCGGATACCAGATACGACGAAGTTATTGTCAGTCACGATCGTTTCCTAACTCTACTTAGAGTGGTTTTGTTGCCTAAACCTAACTTAACCTGTGAAAACGGAAGTTTATTTTGACAAGACACTATGCATGTAGCAAGTGTATATTGACATGTCGTCCCTGATACATCCAAGACTAACGCTAGAGCCGTGCCTAGAGCGTCAGATGCCGTGGGGCACTGACCAAGTGGCGGTATTTGACGAGTTGTGAGTGAGAACGTGTCGAGGTTGAATCAACCACAAACACACCGATCCACAAACTGAACCAGAGTCTGATTCAACTGGAACAATTAAACAAACAACTATTTTACAAGGCAAATTTAAGGGCAATGGCATGACAAAATTTGATGGCTGCATCTGTGAAAAACCCCTGTCACAAATTCATCTTTTAAAAAGGATTGATGCTGGAAATGATCATGGGGGCGGAGTTGATGCCATCATTATTAATACCAGGACTGAAGAATGGGTAGAGTTTCTCAGTGAAGGAGCAGCCGGTGAAGGAGTAGATAAGAGCTGCAGCATCTACGTCATAAAAAGAGACCAGACCCTCCTCGTAATCCACAAACACTCCCACCTTCTCCGGCTTTGAATCTAGAGAGAGACGAAGAGGAGTGCCAACAAGAGCAGCGTATTCATCTCCATTTTTCAACCATATGGTCCAGTGGCCATTGTCTGGGCACAGTGGGATTATTCCCTTCCTTTTAATCGACGCTTTGGCGACTCCTAAAGTCCATCTAGTCTTCCCTTTAACTTGAGCCTCAAAGTAAAATTTTCCAGAAGAGAAACGCTGCTTCCCTAAAACACAACAACTAGGATTGAATCTTTTAGGATTATCTGGAAGATTCTTCTTCACACCATGATGTACTTGTTTCCCATCATCAGACAGGATGAGAGCCTGATGTGCTGTATTGGGATCCAGAGTCACATCCACAGCAAACATCTGGAGCCTGCTCAACTCAGAATCCTGGAGCAGCTTCTTCATCTCATTACCAAGGGTCTCCTCTAGTTGGGCCACAGCTGTCCTCACATTCCCCTCATATGATGGCGGATCGATGCCGACCTCTTTCCAGTCCTTGGTGAGTGCAGATGGATTCATGGATGCAAAGCTTTGCAAAAAGTGGAGGGGGTCTTTGGAGCGTGAGAGCTGCTCCACCTCAGCGCGCCTCCTGATCAGCTCAGAGATTTCCTGCTCCAGTTCTTGGATGAAGCCTTTGGCCTGTTTCTGTGTCATTTTCTGCGTCGCTTCAATCATCCCAATGAGCTCCGCCTGGGTCCTTTCCAAACACTGAATCAAACCGGTGAAGACCTGAACACCATAAACCATCTCTCTGTCTGCAGCTTCCTCGCTGAGCTTTGCCGAGTGTTTGATCTCCTGAATCTTCAGCCGTCTCTCCTGGATCATCCTGTGAATTTCCGCCTCTCTCTTCCCCAGCTCGGCCTTCTTTTTCTCAAATTGTTCTTTCATTGGAATGACTTCATGCGATTTGTGGTCCAAAACAGGGCAGAGCATGCACACACAGATCTGGTCGGTCTTGCAGAAGAGCTCCAGAGGTTTATCATGTCTCGTACACATTCTGCCTTCCAGGTTCTCCACAGGATCAGTCAGCTGATGTCTTTTCAGGGGTGATGCCGTCAGATGTGGCTGCAGGTGAGTATCACAGTAGGAGGCCAGACACACCAGGCAGGACCTCACTGCTTTTCTTTTGGGTTCAGTGCAGATGTCACAGGGAACTTCTCCTGGTTTGGCAGCTTGTTGCTCTGAGCTGCTCCTACCAGCCGACTCTCTGAACTGAGCAGCCATCTCAGATATGAAAGTATTGACTCGTAGATCAAGCCTTCTGTAGAAAGGTTCTTTGCATGTGGGGCACCGACACTGGGTGCTAGTGTCCCAGTGCTGCGTGATGCAGTTTTGGCAGAAGTTGTGTCCACATGGTAACGTGACTGGATCAGTGAACACATCCAGACAGATGCCACACAGAAACTGCTCTTCAGTCAGCAGACAGCTGGCAGCCGACATGTTGACAATCTAAAACCAAAAATTAAATCCTGACATTACAACACTGGCATTACACATTTTTACATGCATAAACAAAATTTCAAAGCTGAGACCGGGTTGGATTTTAGGTAATATACCAATAATCCTGGTACTGTATATTACATAACATTCAACACAGTCTCACAGGAAGTTCTCTGTATCATTGTTCACATTTTAGCCTTTTTGCATGTAATTTGTACGCCACGCAAACATCCGCAGTTAGGTCTATGCAAGAAAACCAGTCACTTAGGTTGAGGCAACAAAACCTGTTAGTTAGGGTAAGGAAAAATTACATTAAAATACTTAAAATAAGTATGTAAACTAAGTAAAACACGTGACAAACGTCACAAACGTAACTTACAAAACAACTGTCAACAACGGTCTTGAACACTGGTTAAAAGTCCAGTGCTTGTTGGGCCCATCCACCACAAGTGGTCTTTCTCGCTTTTCATACTACGTCACTAACTCTTACCGTACCATTTATATGCGTTTACATTGTAGTCAGTAGAGGATACATGGCTTACAAATGACACTCGGAAATCAAGAAAGGTGCATTCTTGTGGCATTTATACGCCTTTTTATGTGAACAGGCTGCTAAAATCAACATTTTCTTATTGCAGACTTCATTGATATTTTCACTTGTTCAGTGGGAGCCCAAAATAAACTAAAAGTGTCTTGAGTACAATCTGTACTGTACGTGTTAGGAATGGCTGTTTAAACACACTAAAAAACACAAACTGTACTCACCGATGTTGGCTGAAGACTTCCTCAAAGGCCTGATGAACAAAGTTAAGTCGTTCTTGTAAATTGTTCTCTTCCTTTTGCAGGATTTTCTTGAAAATTGTTCTCTTTCTTGTGCAGGACTGCAGCTCTGTTGCCGTTGCTGCTCACAATGACGAATGTAGTCTTCAGTGTTGCTACGCCATACGCTTATGTAGCTAAACCAGTTTGGCTGTTACTGGCAGGAAGATCACATTCACTGATCTTCATTCCTCTACATTCCTGTTGTCTTCTGGCTCAGGTCACAGTTTAATCAAATATGCATTGGTTTTGATTAGATCTGTCAAAGTTAACGTGATAATAACACGTTAACGCAAATTTGTTTTAACGCCACTGATTTCTTTAACGCATTAACCTCTTTTACTCAACGAACCGGGTTCGGCTGAGCTGTGTGTTAAAACACTGCCTTTAAAAACTTCATAAAATGCTGTTGTGGTCTTTTTTCTGAATTGTTTCTAAAAGGCCTTAACGCTGCTAAATGAACACTCCAAGTGTATTTTGTCCACACAAATGTTTGTTTGAAAATGATTTCAAGTCAGAGTGATGATGTTTAGTCGTCTCATTTAGCCACTTGTTAGCAACCGCCTTTTTTTAAAACACATAAAGGCTTCAAAATTCACGAGTGGGGTATTTACTGACGGATTTTATATCGTAGAACAAAACTTGTGTTGACGTTATTTCAGGCATCTAACTGAAGACCCATTCAAAAAACCCATTGACTTCCAGACGAGGGAACCGGCAGTGCTAAAATGCTGACTCATTTCCGAGTTTTAGGACTCATTCCTGTAGCACTCTATAAGTTCGCCCAAAGTCAAATTAGTGAGAGTAGTCAAAGTAAATACATAGTCACATAAAACAACACACATCATCAAGGTGAAATGGGGTAATAGTAAAGGAGTGTTTGGGATGTTTGAGGTCTTAACATATACCCTTAATTCTGTGGCGCTTCACACACACGTGAGTCCATCCATCACACAGACCTTGCTGTAGTCATTTCAGATTGTCGGTCTCATTCATGAATAACATTAATAACTTCCCAGTGTGCGTGTGTGCGTTGACCCACATTTCCTAATGACTTCCCTAATATGTTGTGAATTTATAACGACACCGACACCTCTAATATATTCTTAATGACCTTTGTAATGTATTTTCTGTGTGTGTGTGTGTAATAGGTTTTAAATGGATGAGCTACTTTAGATTGTACTTGTACCAAAGGCTGCTGGCTATTGAACCACTATGCTAGCTGACACCCATCAACGCCAATGAGAGGGTGAGAGAAATCACAATATTTATTATTTGTGACTGTTTGGGTTTGTTTGCACTCTTCTTCAAAGTTTGTCATTAGTGTTTTTACTATTAATATGACAGATTTCATACAGTGTTATCTTTCTCTGTCCATACGAAGGACTAATATTGCAGAAGTAATAGAAAATTGACACCACTCTCATGTTTGTCAGCTAAATAAAAGCCCACTGCGAGCAGCTGGTTAGCTTAGCTTAGCACAAAGACTGGAAACAGGCAGAAACAGCTAGACTGGCTCTATCCAGTTACAAAAGATTCTAACTTACTGATATTTTAGAGCCGTGGTCGGGGCCGTAGATTCTAACTTACTGATATTTCAGAGCCGTGGTCGGGGCCATAGATTCTAACTTACTTATATGTTCAGAGCCGTGGTCGGGGCCGTAGATTCTAACTTACTGATATTTCAGAGATTTATGGTCGGGGCCGTAGATTCTAACTTACTGATATTTTAGAGCCGTGGTCGGGG
>CAKAOI010027106.1:43257-59221 GCA_916701655.1 Sebastiscus albofasciatus
AGCTAACTAACCACCCCCAGATCATGGAGAGGTATGGTTACTTTGCAAATTCATACCATTCCCCACCATCCAATAGCTCCAACACGAATCAAGAACCCTTTAATATCCCAAAGAACCGTATGACAAACATGTAGAACCATCCACCACATGAAATGGTTCTTCATGGAACCACAAAGCCATTTAAAGAACCAGTTAAGAACCATTATTTTTCCTTGGTAATGGGTACTTACTTTTGGTACTTTATTTTGATGCTAATACTTTTATGATATTGTACATTTACTTTGTACAATATCTGACTTCTTCTACCTATGGTGCTACCATAGAGCCCGACTTATACTTGATTTTTGCAGCTAATATCAACATTTTGATTGTTAAAAATCTTTTTTTTTCCAAAAATAATAATTTTTTTAATTAATCCAATGTCTTCGAGACCCATCTTGACTATTTATATTGACATTTAAAGCATATTTTTGCTTGATTTCATTCATAACTGACTGTTTGATTGACGCGCTAATGCAACATTGTATATCTACTTTAAGTATATGATGTGCAAAAGTTTATTATTCGTTTTGGTCTGAACCTCCCACTAAACGTCCTCCAGAAGGAGTGAACTCTGATTTTCACAGCTCTGAACAAACAGGCAGAAAACAGATGGAAGGTTTAAATAAACTGATGAGGTTTTCGTTAAGAAAACACTGTTAATGAATCAGTATTGATAAGATCTGACGACTTCCTGATTGGATGAATTTTATCCTCAGGGATCAGATTTACTCGAGTCTCTCTCTCTCTCAGTAACATTAATCAACGTTTTTTTCAAGGAGGCTTTGACAAAGGTGCTCTGACTTTCACCCAACAGCTAATTAATAACACATATTGATGTCTTTAGTCCGACCTTAAAAGACCCTGTAAACCTTTTTCCTCTAGTGTCTCACTATAAACCATAAAAACAACATTTTCTAAAAAAGTTTGAACAATTTTACTTATTTAAAGATCCCATACAATCAAAATGTCTGTTTATTATTTTGTTAAAGGCCCAGGCTGTATTGATGGGGCCGATGGAGGGAAGGGAGGCACGGGAGAACCAGAACCAGGACTGAGCGTGGCAGACTGTCAGACCCTGCTGCAGTAAAATGAGAGGTTTTCCAAATGGACTCTGGTACTGGGAAACGCTACCAGTTTTGTCCACAGGGGCCCGCCAAAATCAATACAAAATGAAGTTGCGCTGGATGCCGCCTTATATACTGTTGTAACACACGTCCTGATTGGCCATTATGCAAATCTCAGCGGGCAAACGCGTGCGTGTGATTGGATGAGCGTATTATCCATAGAGTCCATTAGAGGGCTCTACCTGTGCTTATAGAACTAGGGTCACAATATCGTAACCCTTGTTTTGGCCTTCACCAACTTCAGCCGTCAAACTCCACTAATAAAACCCAAAGGACCAGACCTCTGTGTGTGTGCATGTGTGTGTGTGTGCGTGTGTGCGTGTGTGCGTGTGTGCGTGTGTGTATTTGCGGGCATTAAACACACAAGAAAATCTACTATTTATTTCCCCCAGAGGAATCATGAAAGCTGCTTCAACTCTGAGCTTTTGTTCACATGAGCCTGAGTGGGAGATAAGTGTGTGTGTGTGTGTGTTGTGAGCAGTCTATGTTTAGCCTGCAATTTTCATGACTTGTTACCGTGGCAACCCTCAGAGACAAGAGGTCAGGTATGACTGAGTCTCTCCTCCGTGTCTCTCGGCTGATTTTTTTTTACTTCATTATATTTATTTTATTTGGAAGTTGTCACTTTAATCCTCTAAAGGCTGCTTGTTGAACACAACATGTAGATGTTCATCTTGGTTTTTGGCCATTGCCATCTTGGTTATTGGACATTGCCATCTTGGTTATTGACCGTCACAATCTTGGTTTTTGGCCATCGCCATCTTGGTTATTGACCGTCACCATCTTGGTTTTTGACCATCACCATCTTGGTTATTGAACATTGCCATCTTGGTTTTTGCCATCGCCATCTTGGTTATTGGACATTGCCATCTTGGTTTTTGGCCATCGCCATCTTGGTTATTGACCGTCACAATCTTGGTTTTTGGCCATCACCATCTTGGTTATTGACCGTCACAATCTTGGTTTTTGACCATCACCATCTTGGTTATTGACCGTCACAATCTTGGTTTTTGGCCATTGCCATCTTGGTTTTTGACCATCACCATCTTGGTTATTGACCGTCACAATCTTGGTTTTTGGCCATTGCCATCTTGGTTTTTGGCTATTGCCATCTTAACCGTCGCCAAATTGTTTTTGGCCATCAACATCTTGGTTTTTGCTGTCGCCATCATGGCTGTTGCCATCTTGGTTATTGACCGTCACAATCTTGGTTTTTGGCCATTGCCATCTTGGTTTTTGACCATCACCATCTTGGTTATTGACCGTCACAATCTTGGTTTTTGACCATCACCATCTTGGTTATTGACCGTCACAATCTTGGTTTTTGGACATTGCCATCTTGGTTTTTGGCTATTGCCATCTTAACCTTCGCCAAATTGTTTTTGGCCATCCATCGCCATCTTGGTTTTTGGATGTTTTTGACCTTTAAAGTAAGTAGAAGAGGAAAAGGTAAAGAAAGAAGAAGATAGTAAATGAGAGGAAGAGGTGGCACAATGATTTAAAAAGACAAGAAGCATTTTAATGGAAATGGAAGAGAGCCGAGGAGAACGTAAAGAGAGGAGAATGGGGAGGAAAGATAGTTGGAGAGAGATTATCACAACTCAGCAAAGTGTTTTCCTCAGGAGAGACGGGAAGTTAGTGTGTGTGTGAGACAGACAGACAAACTCTACAGAGAGAGTGAGACAGTTTTTTCTCGTTGCCAAAGGTCGCTGGATCAACAGCTCGTCTGCTGCTCTGATAACGCTCTCTAAATTAGACTGCAGTGTGTGTGTGTGTGATTGGAGGACAGTGATTTATGAAGGTGAAGTTTATCGTCATTACAATGAAGGATGAATATTCAAAAAACTCTCCTTCCTTTCTTTCTCTCTCCTTCGCCTGTTTTTCTTCCTCTCCTCCTCTTCCTCTCCATCAAACAGCTGTTTAACAGCAGCTGAAGGATTGAACCTCCCCTCTGCTGGAATAAACTAAAACCAGTCAATAGGACGTTAATGGAAACACAATTTATGACTTTAATTTGACCAAACAGGGTCAAGCTCACGTGTGTGTGTGTGTGTGTGTGTGTGTGTGTGTGTGTGTGTGTGTGTGTGTTTTACGTTGCTGATATTAAAGGTCAGTCTGAGATCATAAATTAACAACACGCACACACCTGTCAGTGTTTCTGTGTGTTTTAAGCAGCTGGAACTGAATGAGGCTTCAAACTGAATTAAATATGAACGATAGAGCTGCAACTATTTATTTCAATTTCTTATTAATATTTTAGACATTCATGTTCCCCTCAGGACGAACTGTAATAACGTTGTTATTCTCCAGCGTCATCATCAGGTCAACATTTTAGTGTGTCCAATACTTTGGTTTATGACCTCACTCACCGTGACGGCACACATCGGTTTGTGGATTGCCGTTTTGAAGCCTTGAGTTCGGCATTTTGGCTGTCGGCATCTTGTTTTTGACTGTCACCATATTGGTTTCTGGCTGCTGCCATCTTGGTTTTTGGCCGTCCGCATCTTAGTTTTTGGATCTCGTCATCTTGGTTTTTGGCCGTCCGCATCTTGGATTCTGGCCGTCACCATCTTGGTTTTGGATGTCACCAAATGATTTTTTGGATGTCGCCATCTTGGTTCTGGGATGTTGACATTTTGTTTTTGACTGTCGCCAACTTGGTTTTTGACCATCTTGGTTATTTGCAACCAGCAGTGAAATGACAGAGTGGAGCTAAGTACAACCGAATGCTGAATAAGACATTTACAAGACTATACATTTTTACAATTAACTTTACTGAACTGAAAACACACTGTGAAAGGGTTAAAGTTCTAAAACGAAAACATGAACAACTCCCAGATCGGACAACGGCGTGATAGTAACCTGTCAATCACAAGCTAGCCACGCCCTAAAGCATCCCCTGCTTTATGGTCTATCTGACTCTAAATGGGACCATAATTTACTAAATGAACATCATGCTGTATTGAAGAAGACTTGAAACTAGTCATTGAGACCATAAACTCATGTTTACAATGTTTACTGAGGTAATAAATCAAGTGAGAAGTAGGCTCATTTTCTCATAGACTTCTATACAATCAGGCGTCTTTTAGCAACCAGAGGAGTCGCCCCCTGCTGGCTGTTAGAAATAATGCAAGTTTAAGGCATTCCCTCAGGTCAAAATTTACTACTACTAATAATAATTATGATAGCAGACTGTAGAGGGCATTAGCAGGATATTAGTGTGTTAGTTGAGTTTAATTTGACCCCAAACAGATCGTGACGAGGAGGCTGCTGTCAGGATCCTCTCCCTCTGCAGATCTGCTGAAACCAAGGAAAAATTTAACTGCAAGCTCGACACTTCTGTTTAACTGCAACTTCCTCCCAAGATCTGCTGCTTTGTTTATTTAATGCTTTGTTTTCCTCCTTTCTTCTTCTATTTCGCACAATGTTCCCTTTTGTTTTATCCATATTACCGCTTTCATGCATGTTTGTGGCTCCTTCTCTGTTTTTGCTTTATCTTTTAATTGAGTTTTATTGTTTTTATTCACTAGTTAAGGAGTTCCAATTTAAAAAATGTTGCTGAATAAACACGGCTGATTGATTTATCTGCATTTCCAGTCTGAGACACGCACACACACCTACACACACTTGAGTAAAGGGAAATAAAAGAGATAACTCTGTTATTCTATCTCTAATTCTCTCTCTGCCTCAGTAAATCTCTTTTAAGAGGAGTTATAAAACTACCCGACTGCATCTCTTATTAACATTATTACACTGTGAATGAGTGTGTGTGTGTGTGTGTGTGTGTGTGTCCTCTAGTACTGCTATCTTTATGGGAACCAGACCAGACCTTCATTAACCCGGTCTCACAGGAAGGCGTATAAATACCACGACATTACACGGACATTGCATGTGTCATGAGGACGCATTTTAGTCTTTTCGTGTGTCATTAGTACGCCGCTTTTCGCACATAATTTATGCGCCACTTTTCGCGTGTCAATTGGGTGCCGCTTTTCATGTGTCATTAGTATGCTGTCATTTGCACGGCGCTCGCTTTTTGCGTGTCATTTGTGCGCCGTTTTTCGCGTGTCATTTTTTGCATGTAATTCATGTGTCGTGTCACTTTTTGCGTGTCATTTTTTGCGTATTTTTTGAACGCTGCTTTTCACATGTCATTTGTGCGAAATGCAAACTTCACGAACTCTTACCGTAGCATTTATATACGGATGCGTTTACATTACAGTCAGTATAAGATACATGGCGTACAAATGACACGTGGAGATCAAGAAAGGCGTACTTACTGCACGCATTGCACAATAATGTGGCATTTATACGCCTTTCCGTGTGAACCGGCTGCTTCCATAGTGAGGACATCATTGAAACGTGAGGACATTTATCCTGTTCCTCCTTTCTTTGAAGGGCTGTTTAAGGGTTAAGACTTGGTTTTAGCAAATCAATGCAGTGTCCTCCTAAGTGACTAAAACAAGTGTGTGTGCTGCAAGCTGCTGAGCTCAGCAAACAGTCCGAGGCAGATCAAATGGAGGAATTAAAGAGGACAGAAGAGACGAAGAATGAAGATAGAGTATGTGAGATGACGGGAAGTGATGACTGAATTAAAGACAATGATTATATTAAAACAAACATATCAGCAGCTGACAGGGAGAAATACAGATCTGTGAGCACAGAAGATAAAGTTGCATCCGCTGATCAATTCATGCTTATCAATCACTGACTCATTCATCAGCTCAATAGGAACGTCATATTCAAGCAGGTGTACAGTGCAGCCATTATAACCTGATACTTCTCAGTACCGCTGAAGTGTTGGAAACATGAATAAAACATGAGTCCAACATGTCCAGCTTGGACTGAGGACACACTGAACAGAGACCACTGGGAGCTTCAGTACGACAACAACAAGTGTGTGTGTGTGTGTACATAGTGTGTACTTGTTGTTGTTTGTACTGCATGTTGTGTATGTGTGTGTGTGCATGTATCTGCCCCGTGGGGCTGGTTGCCATGGGGACAGTGATAAGGGTTCTAAATGGATCTAAATAATTCATGAGCTCTTGATAAGATGCACTCACACACACAATATACACACCGACACATCAACACACACACATTCAGACACAAAACGCACAATTACGAGAAAACAAGACAAACAAATACAAGAACACTCACACACAGATATACCAGTGTGTTATGAATAAATGCCAGGAAACAAAGAGTTTTATGTAAATTTGATGCATCAACTTAATAAAAAATTGAATCAGTTCCTCACTGATGTGATACAGTAGATACACTCAGATCTGGGTTCTTCTCTAGAATTCAGAATGAATAAAGTTTTGTGGGTTTGAAGTTAGAAGAAAGCTCTACAGGCATGAGTACAGACACAAGCTTGTAAAGTCAGACTCCATCAGGACTGAATGAGTTCAAGAAAATAAGAAAATAAAAGAAGTCTGATTGTATGGAAGTCTATGAGAAAATGGTCAAAAACCAAGATGCGACGGCCAAAAACCAAGATGGTGACGACCAAAAACTAAGATGGTGACGGCCAAACACCAAGATGGCGATGGCCAATAACCAAGATGCGACGGCCAGAACCAAGATGGTAACGGCCAAAAACCAAGATGCGACGGCCAAAAACCAACATGGCGACGACCAAAAACTAAGATGGTGACGGCCAAACACCAAGATGGCGATGGCCAATAACCAAGATGCGACGGCCAGAACCAAGATGGCGATGACCAAAACCAAGATGGCGACAGCCAAAAACCAAGATGGCAACGGCCAGAACCAAGATGGCGATGACCAAAACCAAGATGGCGACAGCCAAAAACCAAGATGGTGACAGACAAAAACCAAGATGGTGACAGACAAAAACCAAGATGGCAATGGCCAAAAACCAAGATGCGACGGTCAAAAACCAAGATGGTGGCGGCCAAACACCAAGATGGCGACGACCAAAAACCAAGATGCGACGGCCAAAAACCAAGATGGCAACGGCCAAAAACCAAGATGCGACGGCCAAAAACCAACATGGCGACGACCAAAAACTAAGATGGTGACGGCCAAACACCAAGATGGCGATGGCCAATAACCAAGATGCGACGGCCAGAACCAAGATGGCGATGACAAAACCAAGATGGTGACGGCCAAAAACCAAGATGGCAACGGCCAGAACCAAGATGGCGATGACCAAAACCAAGATGGCGACAGCCAAAAACCAAGATGGCGACGGCCAAAGACAAAGATGCCACAGAGGTTAACAGTTTAGCAAGCTAGCAAGTAGGTAACATAATGCAGTAAATGTAAAGGCATTATGACAGAGGAAGAAGATGAGGTCATTGGGAATATCAACATTTTCCTCAGACATATTATAAAATTATTAAGAAAAACAATATACGACTAAAATCACAATATATTCACTTATTATGCACCGAAAATTAACTTCCATGGCCTCCGCCATTTCTGACAATG
Organism: Sebastiscus albofasciatus; assembly: GCA_916701655.1. Taxonomy (NCBI): domain Eukaryota; kingdom Metazoa; phylum Chordata; class Actinopteri; order Perciformes; family Sebastidae; genus Sebastiscus; species Sebastiscus albofasciatus. The sequence continues at coordinate 50,883 of CAKAOI010027106.1, forward strand.
TCAACAAACACGTCACAAGTCTTGAACTCTGAGCTTTCAGAAACGTTCTACTTACGAGGTCGTGAATACCACAAGGGGAGGTGGGCGAGGGGGAGCTGTCATATGGACTCTTCTAGTTGTTACACCTGGAGGAATAAAAAGTAAAAAATAGTATGGAAACTGGTGGAAATATGAAATATTTTGTGAACACGTGCCAACAACAACATCAGCAATGTGTCTCTCGTATCACTTACCGTCTATTTCTTGTGTGGTTTTGTAACAAAAAGAAGTTTGGAAACGTCCTCAGGGATTCCTCCTGGTGAAAGATCTTATAGAGTGTAACCTCCTGTCAGTCAAGTAGTGTGAAAACCACGACGAATTAAAGACTCCTCATTACAAGACAGAAAGTTGTGTAGAGTGAACTTGGCTTTAGACAAACTGTAAACAGACAAAGACTAAACACACAGCGGAGGATGGGTGATCAGGGACAGGTGAGACTAACGAGGCAGGTGAGACTAACGAGGCAGGTGAGACTAATCAGGGAGGAGGCCGACAATCTAACAAGGACAGGAAGTGAAAATTTCTGAAACTAGAGGAGAGGTGAAAATACCAAAATAATACAGGAAATAATAATTAAAAAATGGAAACAAGGAAATCATAACCCAATCAGGAGGCCAGGATGTAACAGAAATACTCAAGTAGAGTACAAGAACCTTGAATGTGTATAAGTACTTGTTACATTAGACCACTAGACATAGAGCCCTCTAGTCATTAGTCTGCGTTAGCTGTTAGTGGTCTGATCTGTGGTCAGTCACCTGAAACCTGTGTTGGTGTCCATTGATCTGATCACAGTGATGGAACTGAGCGACCAGTCCGACCAATCGATCCCCGATCCAGCCGTCAGCCGATCGACGGACAGACCCCTGATAGAACCGATCGATTGGCCGACCAATGAGGTCGTCTGGCTGGAGGCGCAGGACAGCTAGCCAATGAGCTGGCTCGGTGCTGTCTGGAGCTCCGATCGCTCCGATCGATCAGGTGATCGATCATCTGCTGAGGAGCTGAGGTGGCAGAGTCATTCCTCCTTTTTCTCCTCTTCTTCATCCTTCTCCTTCATCACTCTCTTCTTCTTCATCTTCCTCTTTTTCTTCTTCTCTTGTGTTTGTTTTCCTCTCTATCTTGCAACTTTTTCTCTTCTTGCTCTTCAGGCTTTTCTTCCTCTTTTCTCCTTCTCCTCTTCATCCTCCACTTTTATTCCCCTCTTCTGTATACTCTATATTCTTCTTTTCCATTTCATTCTCATTTTACGTCCTTTATTTTCCTCTCATCCTCCTCCTCTTTCTCTTTTTCCTCTTGTCTCTCAATCCCCTTCTCCTCCTCTTTCTCCCTTTCTCCAGAAATATTTTCCTCTTCCTTTTTTCCTCCTCCTCCTCCTTTGTTTCCTTAGCTCCTCCTTTATCTTCCTCTCATCATCTTCCTCTCCCCTCCTCTCCTCTTCCTCCTCTCGTCTCTCAATCCCCTTCTCTTCGTCCTTACCTCCAGAAGTGTTTTCCTCTCACCATGAAGTCTTTTTCTCATCATGTTGTTTTTTTTAAACTCTCTTTCATTTCCTCTCCTCTCTCCTTCCCATCCTCTCCTCGATGTGATAAAAACCTGTTATTCTCCTCCATCTCCTCCTCTTTTCTCTTAATCCTCCCTTGGCGGTGATAAAACTTGTACTTCTCCTCCATCTCCTCGTCTTTACACACTAATAAAACCTCCCTTCCTTTTAATCCTTTCTCCTCAATTCCTTGCTTCACTTTCTCTTTAAAAAATAAACTCTTCTCTTTCACCTCCTGAACCTTTTCCTCTCCTCCTCTCCCGGCAGTGATAAAACCGGTATTACTCCTTCATCTCCTCCTCCTCCTCCTCTCCTGACAGTGATGAAGAGGGTTTTTTCTTCCTCGGACAGGAATTTGTCTCAGAGCGGCAAACTCCTTCAGCTCCTTTTAATTACTTTTTCACGGCTGTTTGTTGTTCAGTTCAAGGATAAGAGGCAGCGTTAATATGAACACACAGAGAAACACACTTTAACACTCACATACTTTATAGCTGTGAAAGTAAACACACATTTATTTAGCGGTGGTCCATCAACCGATGGTTTAAACTATTTTCGGCTATTTTTATGGTGTAGGTGTAGTACTCATTGTGCCCCCATTGTCCACAGGTGGGCAGCAGTGAGCCCATTCCAGTTTGGCCATAATGAGGTGAAGACAAAGGGTGATATTTATTCTTTATTGCAGGTGTTTTCTGACTGAGTTTATTTTGCTTTCACTTGGCGGCAACGTCCAGATCTGAAAAATGAAGCCTGAAGTGTCTTAAAGCTGCATTCTTTCTAACAGCCAGCAGGGGGCGACTCCTCTGGTTGCTAAAGGAAGTCTGATTGTATAGATGTCTATGAGAAAATGAACCTACTTCTCACTTGATTTATTACCTCAGTAAACATTGTAAACATGAGTTTATGGTCTCAATCTCTAGTTTCAAGTCTTCTTGAATACAGCATGATGTTCATTTAGTAAATTATGGTCCCATTTAGAGTCAAATAGACCATAAAGCAGGGGATGCTTTAGGGCGTGGCTACCTTGTGATTGACAGGTTGCTACCACGACGTTGTCCGATCTGGGAGTTGTCCGTGTTTTCGTCTTACAACTTTAACCCTTTCTCAGTGTGTTTTCAGTTCATCAAAGTTAATTAAAACATTTTGGGCGCTTAAAAATGTCTTATTCAGCGTTCAGTTATTGTGTCACTTCTGGTTGAAAAAAAACAAGAAGGCGACGGCCAAAAGCCTAGATGACAACGGCCAAAAGCAAAAATGGCGAAGGACAAAAGCCAGGATGGTGACTGTCCATAATCAAGTTTTTTTGCTTCATGCGCAAGAGAGCAAGTTTCATAGGAATGAATAGTGCTCCGTATCCAACGTGGTATCCAGTTCTTTTTATACATCCATGTGTCGAACTTGAGGCTTCAAAGTAGTAGTCCACAAACCAATGGGGGACATCATGGTGACTACGTCCACTTCTTATATACAGAGAAAGGGACAGAGCGTCCTGTTACTAGCTCTGAATGTTAAACAGCTTGTAATTATTTATTTTTCATGTGTCTGAAGTCACGTTTGACCATATGCAGCCTGTAAAATGAGTTTCAGGTAATTGTCCCAGTTTTCATTCAATCAGTGACCTCATCAGTGCAAGAAATCCAATTCACTGTACAGCGATTGACTTGCTACTGAACTGTGGAGCAATTTGAGACAAGCAGCATAGAAAGTCGATCTTAGACCAATACAGGAAAAGATCCAGATGTTGTTTTTATTTGTTTTGTTTTCCTGGTACCTTAAAGTGGAATAACACTCAAAACATCTGGTTTTTACGTGTTTTTTTATTTCCATAAATGGATGTCAATGCAAAGTCCTCACAGCCATGGTAAACCACTGTATGTGTGTCTGTGTGTGCTGCGGGGTGTTGTGCTGGGTTAAACAGGGAGGCTCTGTAGCGTAAATGAAGCACCCCCTGGCTGCTCTGGGATCAGATGGTGCGTTGGGTTTGTCCTTCTGCTGCCGCCTTCAGGGCACCGGGAGCCGGGTGGAGCTGAGCAGAGCTCCGCATCTGGGGCTCCTCTTCCTCTTCCTCTATCTCTCTCTCTAACAACTTCTCCATCCAATCTATTTTACATTTTTCAATTGTTTCTCCATCACTTCTGTTTTAAATATAAATTCAAATATATATCATCCTTTTATCCTGTTAAACATCTGTGTGAAATTGTCATAATTAGCTTATGAATTCTTGAGTTATGGCCAAAAACATGTTTGGTGGGATCACAGTGACCTTTGACCACCAAAATCGAATCAGTTCATCTTTGAGTTCAGGTGCATGTTTGTACCAAATTTGAAAAAAATTCCTTCCAGGTGTTCCTGAAATATTGTGTTCACGAATATGCACCGGATGGACAGGCAATCCGAAAACATAACAAAATATATCTGGGAGCGACTTTATTGACTTTGGAAAAACAATGTTTTTTTAATGTTGTCCATCGTCTCATCTCTTTTAGTCATCAAAAAGACTTCCGTAAAGGATACACCAGTGTATCCTCACTTATAGCTCCTCCGTCAAGCCTCCTCTCTCGCCAAGATGGCGACGGCCGAAAACCAAGTCGATGACGGCCAAAAACCCAGATGGCGACGGCCAAAAACGAAGATGGTGACAGCCAAAAACCAAACCTCCTCTCTCCTCGTGATGCATTTTAGGAATTGGGACTCACTTCAAGATGGAGCCCTGCGATTGATTTATGCTAAATATATACGTTACTTTCTGGAAGGACGGCCTCACGGACATGAGCTGAAGCAGAATCGTGAAGAGGAAACGTTTGAATCTTTTATACTGTCTGCGGGTTTCTCCTCACAGCAAACAGACATTCTCAAAGCTCCTCTGAGTTCTCCATTTTTGGCGCCCATCCCCATCCGTGTAGTTAGAAAAATTTGGATGTGCACTGAGAGGTGAAAACCTTCCGCATGATGTCACTTTGTGCAGACACGCTTGACCGACACGGATGCATAAGGTATAAATCAAGCAGCTCCAAGCCCATTGGGTCCTACTGAAGACAAAAATCTTTAAAAGCTCCTCACAGATATATAGTTTCATCAGTATATTTCTGAAACAGTTGGTCACTGTAGTTGTCATCAAACAAACAGGAGGAAATAGTGCGTTTGTTGGGGACTATTTTCAGTGGTGGATTAATCCACATGTGGTGCTCTATAATGGCAGCAGGATGGTGTTTGAGGGATTGAATCTAAATAAACTACAGTGTGTGTTCATGGTGATGAAGGAAGATGTCACCCATAATGGGAGAAGAGATATCAGGCTACGATACTCTGTTTTCCTCCGTCGCTCTCCTGATGATGCATTCAGGTCGCAGTTTGCAGCTTCGTGTGAATTCATCCTGTTAATGTGACATGCTTCTAACAGGTTTGTGTGAATTATCCGTAAATTAGAAGCGACAGCCGAGATAAATGTTTCATCGATGACGGCGACAGATTAATCGCCAACAGATGATTAAGACACGTGAATCACCATGGGGTTATTTTAATCTCACTGTGTGTTCACGCTGCAGTGATATGGCTATTGATCTGAGTGATCGATGAGTGTGACCTTTACACATGTTGCATGATGGGACGGTTCATCCATGTCAGGACTGATTCTGTGTACGAGTTGATCTGGTTAAACTGCATCCTGCTATGAGTTACATGGGAGCTTTTATCTCATTATGATACTATTAATTAATCTGGTTTAATCCTGTTAATCACTGTGAAGATAAATCCTCTTAACCTACCATCAGGATTAAACATTTTCTCTTCTTTAAAATGATCAATTATTTAGAGTTAAAGTCCATCGCACATAAGGAGGAAGGCTTTTTTAATCCTTACCACCAGGTTGCTAGGAATGATTGTTTAAATATTTAAAGTCGGACTGAAGCCACACTTTTTGTGTGGAAACATACACATTTTTGGGGGCCTGAAGTTTAACTATGCTACAAGATGTTTTCCCCTCTTTTTCAAAAAGCCCACACACATCAGTGATTTAAGACATCCGTCCTTTTACAACATTAAAGATATAAGAGAAGCCGTTGTGATATTTATTTTGTATTTCACTCAGAATGTGGAAGTTAGCAAGTTAAACTACTTCGACTCAGAAAGTGAAAGCTAGTTAGCCAAATTATGAATTATTATTACACAGCTGTGTTGAATACTCAATTCTGATTGGTCAATCACGGCGGTCTGTTATTTCTTTATAGCAGACTCTTGCTATGTGCGCAGTTCTGATGTCGGACTCTGGCAGACCATTTTTTTGTCAAATTATTGAATTCCTAAGTAAGTAGCTGTGTAATAAGCGGGATAATGTACAGCTAGCAGGTCATTGTTGTGAAAGAATCCCATTCAGGGCGGTGAGAGATCCAATAGGGCTGCCCAAGAGTGGGGCGTGGGGGCTCGTCCGGGATAGAACGTCGGCATCGCCCTGTCGGGGTTTATACATTACATAAATGATGAATGTATTATTATAGATTAAATCCTGCAGTATATAAAGTCATTCAAGATACAATGATTCGTATGATATCTTATGAATAGTTATTCCTAATTTTTCATGTGTTTTCCTACGAATGTCCAGCGTCAATTTCTGCTCCGTTCTTTTCAAACTAAACTTCTGTCTTCACAGGAAACAACTTGGTTGGGTGTAGGAAAAGATTGTGGTTAACTTACTTAATTTGTGACAAATAAATCAACTTTGACTTGTGGTTTCACACGGGACACAAACGCCCGTCTCCTGGGTGAAAGAAGCAGAAGTATGTCAGTCATGTCACTTTCTGTTATAACGATTTGTGTATTCGTTTCACGCGCAAATGAAACGCCTGCAGGTTCCTGGTCAGATACAACAGTAATGGAGAGAGAGAGTTGTGTATATGACGAGGACGGTGTGTCATCGTTGCTCCACCGTTGAAGGGGATGTGAATGGGGACGAGGAAAAAACAACCCGTATTTAGTGTATCAGTTTCGTAGAGATGTTTTTCAGTTTTACAGCCTGTTGTGACCTCTTGCCTTTTGTGGAAAGTTTGGTGTTTGTACAGTGCAATACCCAAGTGTTCCTTAGTTTTATAACAAAAATAGGAGGCTTTACCAAAGTAGTGGGCAAAATGCTAATTCAGTCCCCAGCAGGAGGATTGCATCTTTGACACTTTGCACTACTGTCTGTTCGAAATAAATGAAAAGCGTTTGTTTTTTCCCTGCTGTACCGAACTCACAGCGAACCATGACTCCTGTGTTCTGTTAGACTTTCTATGTAAACCTGCTGCAAGGAGACACAAGTGTCAGACACGACAACACAGAGTTGAAAAAAAGTTTGTGCAAAAGAGTTGCTGAGATACAGAAACCTGCTTTCATTGTCTCTCACTGTAGCAGAAAATCAGAAAGTCAAAGTCGTGAACGACCTCCGTGGAGATGAATAGCTTCGAGAAACGAGTTAAACAAGAGACACTTGAGGCAAATAGAAGGCCACACAGATCCATTCGTTAAAAGTACTGAGGACGCCACTATTACACTCTTACACGCGTGATTTCAGCACAAAAACCCAAGGCTCTTATTTGTGCACATGTCCTCAGCATTCAACACGATTCAACTATCCAACCACTCAACGGATATTAGATTTCTTGATGATGAGGCCCCATTGTCTCTCTACAGGCTCTGTACTGTCTCCCATTATATCTTTTTATGCTCTCAGCTTCATAGTTTCTGTCGCTTCATTCTGTTTTAGTCCTGTAATAATCGTGCACATTTATTGTCGACATTTGTGACGTCTTTTGTAAACGTTTGTGACATGTTTTATGTCGACGTTTTGACCTGTTTTTTGTTGACATTTGTGAAGTGTTTTCTGTAGTTGTTTCCTTACATATTATTACTTATTTTAAGCCTAACTATGAAGTTTTCCCTTACCCTAACTAAGTTACTCACTTACTAGTAAGTAAATACGGATGTTTGCGTGGCGGAGCCTCATTATACGTGGAATGTCAGAGTAATGTCGTGGAATTTATACGCCTTCCCGTGAAACCGGGTTGGTACTGTAGTAGTGTTACTATTTTTGGCTTGATCTGCTCTTCATTTTTCATTGATATTTAGTTTTAATCACATTTGTTTTTATTAATTTTACTGTATATTTTACTGCTTTCATGTCCTTGACAAAAGACTGTTGCTGTTCGTTGTCTTCAGTGTTCCTGTGACGTCAGGGGAAGTTGGATTTAAAGTTGTTCTTTGGAGACACAATAGAGCAGAAAACTTCCACTGCACAATCACCCAATCACTGCTGAATGTAGATTGCCAGCGGTATAGTGTGTCTGAACGCTGTCTGGCAGTAACCCCCACAGTCTGCGCCATCTTAAAACTCAGTCATCATGGAGGAAATGAAGCTTTACTTCACCTTTGAATTGTGTTTCAAGCTTTGCAGAGTGATTCCTCCGGAGAAATTTAAAGAAAACCAGAGGCTGTTACCTTAAAAAACTCTTTTTTTTTTTCTAAAGTAACTTTGTTCTAGCTCCTTAAAGTGCCCCAAATTTCCTCGCAGGTTTTGAAAGCAATAACGGGGAGCCGAGCAGGAAATTTGGGGGATTTGTAGGGTCGCTGTCGGGCACAACAACAACAACAAACACGAGTGTGTGTGAGTGTGTCTTTAAGATTTGATATTCACGTTGTAGAAATTTACATGACAGAAGGACGAAGAACAGAAAGAGAAAGAAGGAGTCTGAGTGTCTCAACAGAGCAGAACTGACACCAATCTGTCAGACAT
>CAKAOI010027107.1:0-27674 GCA_916701655.1 Sebastiscus albofasciatus
AAATAAAGGAGAATTAATTCTGTGAAAGCTGGCTAATTTCTGAATAAAACTGGGCAAACTAGGAACTGTGCTCCTAATTGCTTTTCACCAAGAGTGAAAATAATAACATGAATTTTGCCTGTGCCAAAATAGTCTGCAATCAGCAAGTATTATCTGGTTTGATGAAAAGGATCAATTGAAGTAATGCTGCAATAATCATATGCAAATTTAATGAGACATCTGCAGTGTATTAGGGTGATTATTTCCATTGGTACAGAAAACAATGCATGTCCTTCTTGCCTCCCATTTTAGTCAAAGATGCCATAAAACATTAACATAAATACAATATGTGGTCTTTAAAAACACATTTATAATATCTACCCACAGTATTTTCGACATGCAGAATATTTAACGTCTGCATCAGTAAACTGTGATAGAGTGTGTGGGTATTTGCAAAACCTAAGCCTCATCTCTTGTAATATGCTAAATGTAATTTTAGGTCAAACAAAAATGGAAAACAAAGCCTTCTGAGAGTCAAAACAAAGACAAGAAAAAAGAGCTCTTCACTGTAATTACATGTCTAGACTTACAAATCTATTAAGAATATTTAGAGTGCAACACAGTTTAGAAATGTCAATAGTCTAAATGTCTTGAAAGGTCAATTAGAAATGTCAAAAACTGTATGTAAGTGGGAGCAAGGTTTCTAATGGTGGACATCTAGAACTATCATGGAGCCATTATACCACTGATTTACATTTCTACAGTACGTATATGATGCAAATTTTAATTCCAACCCAATTCACAGTGCAGATTTCTTCTTTTTAAACAACCAAATTGCCGTTCATGCTTTTGTTCTAGACTTGCCTTTTTGAGTGCTTTTTCCATTTTACACCAAGGAGCTTTTGTTAGCCTGATTGGTACTTGGAGAAATTTATAACCATCAGAACATTGACCACATTTAAAATAATTGGCATCACGCTGGCATCACAGAATTAATGCTCAGTTAATGTCCTGCTCAGCCTCCCTCTGCACTGTTCACATATGGATCGGCTGTCTGCCAGAGGGGTAATTACTTCAAATGTGGTTAGGACCATTCCAATTGTAGAACTGTAGTACTGGAGAACACAGGGCTACAATACACAGCATAAAAAGGAGCAACCTCTTACATAATGAAGCAATTTAAAATAGAACTAAATAGATTAGTCAATTAATTGATCAGTCAGTCAACACTAATTCAGTAGAAATACAGTTCACATCATTAATATCATTAATTGAATAATTTTTGGGCTGTTGGTCACTACGCATCTTGTGACTTTTTACATTTATTTTAGCACTTTATACATTAAATAACCAATTTATCAAAAAAATCTAAAGCTGAAACAATTGGTTGATTAATTGACTCGTCAATTGACAGAAAATGAATTGGCAACATTACATTGGATTAATGTTTTATATAATTTTTAAGCAAACATACCAAATGTCCCCTTGTTCCAACATCTCAGTGTTGAGAATCTGCTTTTTTTCTGCCTTTTTATGAAATTGCAACTGGCATTTTTGACTATTTTCTGACATTTTAGAGACCAAATGATTAAGCAAGCAAAAATAATAGGCAAATTAATCAATGATAAAAATAATCAATAGTTGCAGCCCAAAGGAAATCAGCATGTTAATCAATGATCAAGCTCATTGTTTACTTGCAGCCCAAATGCAAAATTAAAGTAGACAGTCAGTTTGATACAGATTCCAGCACAAAGTCTTGGAAATGTCCCAATAGAAACTGTCATATCATAAGAATCCCACATTTCCCTTTGTTAGATGGGCATATGTCCCTTGTACACAGCATGGTGGAAAATCAAAGATTTAACCACACAGGGAGGGGTGACTTTAAAAAGGGAGTAATGGGATCTTCTTCTCCTTCATCAGGGCCTTTATGAGGCCAAAGGACAATCAGCAGGGTTTGTGAGCGGGATTCCCAGTCTGTAATGATGGCTGGCTCAAGCCCAGACGGATCAGATAGCTCACGTTCTTTGTCAATACTCTGCCTAAGCATTAGAGGACAGCATGAGATGACAGGATGAGCCTGGTGTGTGTCTGTGTGTTTCTCTGAGTGGAGCCTATTAGTGCAGGGAGCCTCTCCAGCCACTCTCAAACTTAAAACAGAACAGCAGGAGGTATTACCTCCAGTTACATGGTGTGATGCATCTGTGTCTGTATATTAATTTTTGTTTCACATTATACGTATCATGGAGCCCCCTCATCTTGTCTCCTTCTTCTATTACCCATCTTCCTTTCCTTGAAAAAAGAAATAACCATTCACGTTCTTTTAAGAGGGTAAAAGATAAGCCTTTGTTTGGGTTTCATTCACTTGCTCTTCCTCTTTTCTTACCAGACAGAAGATGTGACTCTGCGAACATATGCTCATTGTGTTAATCCCTTGCCAGGGTAAAATGAGAACTCCCTTCTCTCACCTTTCTTGACCCGTAGCCCTTCTGTCTCCTCAACGCACTGTATTACAAGACTTACATTTCAATTTGCAAGCCCAATCACGGGGATCTTATGAGCTGCTGGTTGGAAAGCAATTGAGCCTCATTCAACCCGTTCCCCTCATATTTCCAACCCATTTATGATTATTTAAAGATATTAAATGGCTTGAATAAACCCGCTTGCAGAACCAAAAGTTTTTTCTTCTTATTCTTTTCTTTCATCTCTTTTTTTTTTTTACACACATCATTTGATTGCACCCACCCGCCACCTTTGCCTCCATCCAGTGCTTCCCTGGTCATCTGTGCACCTTGATTTGAGAGTCGAAGGTGGGGGGTGGGAATAACAGCACATGGAAATGGGCTGGTGATTGCCTTCCTCCCCGCGTGGTGATGGAGGGCTTGAGTGATCGCGCCCCTCCAGCCCCTCCTTGGTGGTTGATTAGCTGTGGAGCCCTGGAGCTCCGGAGTGACACACTGGCTCATCAGACCCCGCTCAGCCTGTCAGGGACCCCCTTGATTGCACGGCGCTTCATAATTGTTCCCCATTCTGCTTTAGTGTCCGGTGTGCTGCCATCTCATCTTCGTGTCAGTGAATGCGAAATGCAATGTTCGACTTTTCCTGTTGCTTTTCAGAATGTACACACTTGAAATGTTGCCATATGAAAGGGATGTATCATAGAAATTCCGTCCATCGGGGAGATTCAACTTACCTAAATGCGACTACACAGTAATGCTCTTCCAGACATTCAATGAATAGTATTCATTCAACTACCCTTAAAATGTACCATCTCTTTGAGGCCTTGAAATTATCTCACAGCGTACAATGAATGGGAGATGAAAAGATCCATTACAGATGCTGGTCGAAGGAATGCCATGTTATAATAATGCATATTGAATTGTGACATTTATGTCAAGAAGTGCTTCTTCTTTTTCTCCTCTCTCTGCCAGCACCAGCAGCTGCAAATGGGCCCGGTGTAATGTCTTTTTTTAGTAAGGCAATTGGAAAAGAATTGCTGTCATGGCATTTATAATCATTGAGTTGGTAGACATGATTGAAAGTTAAAGCAGTCAGAATGGAGAACTCCGAGGGCTCTGGCCCAGGTTATTGATTCATTTAGCTCATTTGGGTGAAATGCCCAAGGTGTGGAACTCATCAAATCATAGACTGTCTTAATTATTTTTATGTCCTGGCATTAGCCTCTTGGGACACTTGAATTTCTTAAAGTTTCTTAAAGACTTGTTCCCATGTCATTGCGATCAATCTGTGACACCCTGGCTGACATTAGTGTGAAGCAAGTCTTTGGAAGTTGCACTGGACGACTGTGGGTTAGGACCCGGGATGTGTGAATGGCTTCAAGGACTCAAAGGTTTATTTGTCACATACACAAAGTTAAGGCTGTGCTAAAAGATTAGTGTGGAAAAGCCCCCAGAAATATCAAGGATAAGAATTCAAGATAAAACAAATTATAGATACATATAAACATGTACATACGTCATAATTCTAAGGCAAGGTAAACAGTGACATTTTGTACACACTCAAGTGCAAATATGCAAATGTGCAGGGCAGTGTGCGGGATTCACAGAGGATTCACCATCCCAAAAGCCCGACGGAAGAAGATTTTTTGAGTGTAGAAGCTGGGGTAGTGTGTGTAAATCTTGCAGAGTGGGGAGTGGAGATCCGATGGTACGCTCGGCTGAGCAATTCTCTATAAGGCTCTACGGTCCTGAACAGAGTAGATCACAGTTGGTAATGCCCCCTGTTAAGATGCTTTCCACAGCACCAGAAAAGAAGGTCTTTTTGACCCCAGAGAAACTGAATTTCTAAAGCTGTCGGAGGTGGTAAAGAAGTTGCCTTCCTCTGTAAAATGATGGTGTATGTGTACAATGTCAGATTCTTGATGAATTGGACCCCCAAGTGTAAAGTTCCTCTGCTGCTACCTCCAACAATCCACAACCAGTTCCTTGGTTTTGCTGAGCTTAAGTAAAAAGTTTGTTGGCCTTGTGCCGTAGTGACAGGTCTGCCACCACTTCCAGGTAGGCCTTCTTGTCATTGCTGGTGATCCAGCCTGTCGTCATCAGCAAACTTGACGATGGAGTTGGAGCTGTTCCTGACCAAACAGTCGTGTATGAACAGAGAGTGCAGCGGGGACATAAGTACACAACCTTGGAGGTACCTATGTTGTGGGTGAGGGGATTGGAAGTGGGACACCCCACCCTAACCGCCGGAGGTCTGGCAGTCAGGAAGTCCAGGATCCAGGCTCACAGGGAGGTGTTTAGTCTCGATTCCATCAATGTTCTGTTATCCCACATGAGTCATAGTATGTTTTTAGTGGCTTGTGATGCAAAAGTTTGGAATGAAAAGACGAATGTGTGTTGTCTCGGAGTAACGGCCCTTATTTCTGCCTCTGGTGAAAGGCCCAGCAGGTCTGACATGTCCACACATAACTGTAAGGCTTTTTTACGCACCAGAGTGTAGATGACCTGCAGTCACTCAGCTCAGCAGCTGCTTTTCACTCAACCAAGACACACGAAATGACATCTCTCTGCCGTTTTGGCTCCTAGAAGCCATTCCCCCATGTTCAAGTCACACATAGCACCTACGGAGTAAAGCTTCAAATGTAAAAGACGAGCTCTGTGTTTTGTAGAATAACTTGCCTGCTGTCTGTGATGTGTGCAATTGCATTTAACTGCATGCCAGCTTTTATCTTATTTCTACCAAAGAAGTGGTGACTGCAGTCACAGGCTTTATCATGTTCAGACTTTTTACTCACCAAATAGGCTTTTTCCTGTTGTCAAGCTTTGGCTAAAATCACTCACTAGTGTACTTTGGCGCATATTCCTTCTTCTATTTATTATTCTTATTTCCTGCATGCCAAAAGTGAAAGCATGGTCTTCGATGGCTCACTTTTGCACTGGCTTTTCCTCGCTCCTCTGGGTTTGTGTAACCTTCCATGTACAATGGAACATTAGCTTTATCCACCCACTACAATTTCAGTGATTTCACCTGTAACATGTTTACTAGACGTCGAGCATGAAACATGACTTTTTCCTTGGTGTTTCTGTGATAGAGATTATAGTGTCACAGCTCTTGAATGAAATAGGACTCAGTGTCAGCCTTGTACAAGGTGATAGACTTTACAGTGCCAGAGGAGAATTGTATTGAAAAGTAAATCCACCGTCATATTCACCACAAACATTTACATAACAAGTAGAGGGCTGTAGCAGATGAGTGGCTTGTCGTAACATTACACATTTGTTCAGTCAAAAAATGAGTCAAGGTGTTTCGCGGTGCGTCAAAAGGGAAGCCTCAGAGAAAATATTGGCTTTGTAGGGTCCCTGAAGAGTGCTGTAACCAGGGTAAAAATGACATGTTGGTTTATAGCAGCTCTCCTTGGGTGTCTGTGTTTGTATCTGTCTGAGTGTGCAACAGAAAGATAATGAAGATACAGTAAGTGATAGCATTGCATTTTTGCACAAGGCTGTGGAACTTGAACATTTTCTACTTTCCTGCTATTAATCAAATGATTTAGGTCATGGCAATGATACATGGGAATGAATTTAACAGATTTATATTTGATTTTGTTGCCCTTTTTGTATCTACTCCTTTCTGTGACACATCTGAACAATGTATGTACTAATTGGCAGGGGAAGCATCAGGGCACACCTTTGTGATCTCAGGGCTCCTGATAATTCTGATGAAAATCTTTTGACAACTGAAACATTTTTCCTCTTGCTGCACAAACTCAGTATCGCTTGTAAAGCCTCTGTTTTGGATTATTCTCAGGGCATTGTCAGAATGACTCTGCTCATACGGAGACAGACAAACGTTAAGGTGCTTTGAGCACAGTGGGGTTAAACGTGTTTTATAACTGCTGATAAATCTAAGCCTCTGCAGATTCTGTTTGAACAGCCAAGCAAATTGAGGGTAAACTTTGACCTTAAGTGATGTGTTGACCAAAGGAAATGAGGGAAACTTCCTGCAAACACAAATAAGACAAACAATGCCTTTTGCACTTTATCAAGTACCAAACAGAAGAGCAGTGTGTTCGCACAGCCTTATCACATCAACAAGGGTCAGCATCCCTTCTGGTCTGTATTGGTGAACGATCCTTTATACGGTTGGGTATTTCAAAATTGGTTTCCAATTTTGGATAACTGGAGATAAATTAACAAATGTGCTTTTTCGATTCCACTCATTGATTCCTTCAAGAGTATGGAGGCTCATCATCATGAAGTAGATGATGCTGGAAGCTTGGTGACATAGTCGATACTTTCAGGTCATGCAGTTGCCACTGTTGGTTGAGGCTAGGGTCATTAGTGATATAAAAAGTCAAACTATATTGGCGATGCTTCTCATTTGGCAGAGCAGGTTTATATAAAACTGGATGGTGAATCATAGCTTGTATGATTGCTTGATCCTCTAAGTTCTGTCTTTTGCCTCAAAGGTCAGCACCAGTTGGTCAACAACACATATTCACAGTGTCAAATCGGCTCCAATCTTTTCAAAAAACACTTCCGTCTTCACAGGAAACAACTTGGTTAGGTTTAGGCAACAAAACCACTTAGTTAGGTTCAGGAAAAGATAGAGTTGGTTAGGTTTAGGCAACAAAACTACTTAGTTAGGTTTAGGAAAAGATAGATTTGGTTAGGTTTAGGCAATAAAACTAATTAGGTTTAGGGAAATATTGATTTGGTTAGGTTTAGGCAACAAAACTACTTAGTTTGGATTAGGCAACAAAATGACTTAGTTAGGTTTAGGAAAAGATCGATTTGGTTAAGTTTAGGCAACAAAACTACTTAGTTTGGATTAGGCAACAAAATTACTTAGTAAGGTTTAGGAAATCATAGTTTGGGTTAAAATAACTCAAGAAAAGGCGTAACTTTAGTACGGAAGTTACGTGACAAATGAATCAATGTTGACTTCTGGTTTCACACGGGGACACGAACACCGGCCTCCAGGGCGAAAGCCCCG
Organism: Sebastiscus albofasciatus; assembly: GCA_916701655.1. Lineage (NCBI taxonomy): Eukaryota > Metazoa > Chordata > Actinopteri > Perciformes > Sebastidae > Sebastiscus > Sebastiscus albofasciatus. The sequence continues at coordinate 7,435 of CAKAOI010027107.1, forward strand.
TGTCTTTTGAGCCATCCATCAACCCTGACCTCCTACCTGTTCACAATTATGTGGATTACATACAAATTGATTTTGTGGGATGTATACAAACTACAGTGCATTTACTTTTCGTAGGTATAGCTATGAATGGTGTATGAACAACCTGAATTGAGTCATAAGAGATGTTGCTTACCTTGTAATATGTTGGAAGTTTTATGTTTTCATGCAGACTGCAGTAAGTGCTGCATGTCACACACACCTCAACAAATCAGCTAATAGTGAGTGTTGCTGCTTACACCATTATTACCTATGGTGATGTAGTGTATACAAACTGAAGAGTAAGCAGTCACTAACACTGATGACTAAGGCTACAAGAAGCTGTGACAGGAAGTATTGTGTTTGCATTAACATATGCTGAGCTGCATCAGACCTCATTACAGCTCTGAGCAGAGCAGATGCTTAAACATTGAGTCTGCTTCCTTTAGAAATGTTGACTGATTGTTGATGGGCAATAGTGGGCATTTGGTACGATAGGGGAAAATGTGTTTTTTGCTTTCAACATATTTGGTTTCTTTTATGGCTCAAATACATTTCCAGAACAATCAGGAATCAATACAAACAAATGAAGAGCACTGTAAGAGCAGTGGTGTCGCTTAACTTCTTACTATGTTGGATGTCTGACATTTTTCCTAAACTGATTCATAATTGTGAAAATATAAAAGATACCTGGCCTTGATTCTTGAAACATTACTGTATGTACCTTCAAATACACAGTATTTTCAGCATGGCAAAAAAACGATGGGAGGTTTTTCACCTACTGATGAAAGATGAAACATGACTCCTGAATCCAATGTCCACCCTCAGTAGCTCCTTTATAGGATGAATAATATACCTTGCAAAGCTGCACACCATCCTGGTAATGTGTCACTGCTGGAGACAGATACACTCACCTCAGTTCAAAGTAAAGCATGTCATTTTGTTGACAAGCTGTAGCTGGGTGCCTGTGAGCATGTTTATGCCTGAGAAGACATGTAATTCTGTATTCTCTCTCAGAAAAAAATCTGCATTGTGACAGAGAGTCTGTCAGTGCTGTGCGCTCTCAGATCACTTAACTGGAGCATCCAGACGTGGCTGGAAATCAAAGGCCAAATAATGATGGAGCTGATGCAATGTTTAAAACAGAAGCAGTTGCTTATGCACACTGATATTACAGAAGCAGGTAAGAAGCAGTGTAGGTGGGGGTTGCAAGGAATTAATAGATCCTTAACAATGCAATGCCATTACAGGCTTAGTCTCCAAGATATATGCTGCAGTCCAGCTTAGAGGTAGCCTGTGGAGGTTTCTTGTAAACGGTTATGTTTATGTTCAATGTCTCTCACCAAAATGCATTGTGTGTTGAATGCATTTCCTTCCTCATAAAACATTTGCAATGCCGATTTGAAAAATTTGAAACCAGCGTCATTCACATCCATGCTTACATAGACATAGTCTTGTTCTTCTTGTCTGCCTTTTGCCAGCACGTTGTTACATTTTAGATTTGTACATTACTGTCAATCAGTGAAATAGGGCCAAAACCAAGAGACATCTAATAACTAGGGATGTTAGGATACCAGAAATTTAGTAGTCAATACCAATAAAAGTGAAATTTCACGATGCTCCATACCCAATTCTATACAATGGTAAAAAGCAAAAACAAAAAAATAAACACTTCGAGCTAGTGTTAGGAAGTTAAACAGGTCATAATTCCCTCTCTAATATTTAATTCATATTGCTGTGAAAACATCTTCAAACAATTGTATTTATTCATGTTTCTCGTCAAAAAAGTCCATTTTACAAGATTACATTTGAACACATCGTGATAATGTTATAATTTCCCTACTAATAACCCCATCTTTGTTTCATAGACATACCAATTTATTTATTATTGGGTGATTTGTCGAGCAGGGTGAGCTAGCAACTGATGGTACGTTAATAATAATAATAATTATTATTATTATTATTATTATTATTATTATTATTATTATTGTTGTTGTTTCATTCTTGTGTGAAATGTGCAAATTCAGCGAGGGTGTTGGCCCTGTATGTTAAATTATGTATTTAATAATATGACTGCCTTTGGGATGAATCATTTCTTGTAGACATTTTTGGTGGCTTGTGGTAGTCTAAAGCACCTTCCTGGGGGAAGCAATTCAGATTATGGGTACCAGGTTAACTGCCTTGCTCAAGGGCAGGTTTATTGTGGTTTCTGTAAGTGAGATAAGAACTCCTTCCGGCTATATCAGCGACCTCCTGGTTGCAAACCCAATCGGTTGACCTCATCTCCGGGCGTTAAGCCACATGAATGTTGAACAGCAAAGCAGTGCCCGGCGGTGATTGTGTGCATTATGGCCTTGCCCCTTTCAATGCAAAAGGTCAATGTTGATGCACATATAGTATTGCTCTACCTAGTGTTTCCCAGACAACACTTTAAATTCATAAACTCTCTGGAGCTACAAGGAATGTGGGAATCAATAAGGGCTGTTGTTGGCATTGTGTGGGCATTCTGATTAACTTGTCCAGAGGCTCGATATACTTGTGCTCACTTCAGGTCAAGAAAAAAGGGGAGACATATGTTTCCTGCACTGAATTTGGCTCAGGAGAAGTCAGCATTGTGGCTACTGGTCATGAACTTGTTGTGATTCAACATCAACATCTGTTTAAAGCCGAGTCCTACTTTCTTCCCAATGCAGCCTCTTTCAGTTTAAAACTTCCAGGTGCTTTGTCATTCTGCGCACATCCAGCAGAGTGTAAACATTATCAATTGAATATATTTATCATTAACGTGTAGTTACATTCACCGTTTCAGCCTGCATGTCTCCGTCTAACACACAATTTTGAGAAATGACCTTCCATTAAATTTCTGCCAGTGATGTCAGTGTATCTCCAAATGTAATCAGCTGAAAGTTTGTTCAAATATAAGAGAGAAGTGATACGTCTCTTCACTCTAGTTTCCCCTTAATTAACAAAGGAGTATGCATTACATTCCCTCCCATATCACCTCATGGTTGTCATGCTCTATGACAGTATTTAATTGAAAAAGGGTGACTCTGAATTTTCTTACCAAGTTCATGATCAGCATTGATGATAGAGCGTGTGTTGTGAAGTGAAACTTGTCCAAAAATTACTCTTTAAGCACACTTTACACACAATATCACCTTGACCATTACCCATCTCCCTTAGGGGAGGGCGATACAAGTGCTGACGGACTCTGTCTTTTTGTGTTTTTAGCTGAGTTAGACCAGAGAATATTCAGTTAAAACCAGTCAGTGATGCTATTTTCCCCTCATTGTTCTCATTGAAGTTTGCTGGAAGTGATGTAACGTAGCACCGGTGAATTTTTTTGTGGAGTGAGCACTGTGCCGGACTCCGTTTAAAAAATAGCTTTTTAATGCTACATTAATGGTCAGCAACCGGTTTTGAAAGTGACAGATTTACTTTTTAAATAAGCATTGTGCGGTGGATGTAATTTATGCCGTAAAAGTAACTGATAAATATTTCAGGAAACCTTAAAGTGTTACAATTGAGAATGGGATTTGGTGGCGTGGTAGGCTGTAGAATTAGTGTTTAATTGGGTTATTTTCTTTTAATGTTGCCAACATGTTTTGCAATTAACTAATACCGCTTGTTATTCACAATGACATATTGTTTACATAATGAATCATTTCAAGAAAACCGTATCTTTACATGATAAAGAATTTTACATATAGTAAACACATGACGTTTTGAAAGAAGTATTGTTGTGGTATTGGGATCGAATTCGAGGCACTGATATCCAAAGTTTTCAAACGCTAACCAGCACTAATCTCCCTCTCTGCTCCATTCATCTTTCTTCCCCTCATTCATTTTCACACACAAACAAACACACATCCTCACTCAGATAAGACATTTGTGTTTTCCAGGCTGTATTCTCACATCAGGCAAGGATGGATATGAGACAAGTCATCCATTATAAGAACTTGATTGGTTCTGTAGTGGCAAATATCACAGCCCCATTTAATAGCATCACCACACACACTCTCTCTCTCTCACACACACACACACATACACACACAAACGCATACACCTCAGTGCTGCCTGGCCCAGCCTCTTTCATAATTTTCTTGTCAAGCATAGCAGACAGCCTAATGTGAGAGGGCAAGCACAGAGTAAACAGTGGACAGATTTTAGATGTATCACTGTAATAGAGTAATTACCCGTCAGTGGGGGACTGCACAGGGATTCTTACCAACATACGGGTTCATCTAAATCAAAAGGAATCTCAAATTGAGGTATTAAATTTTAATTGCTAGTATCCTTTGGCAGCTTCGTTTGCAAAAGCACAAGTCAGTCCATTTGTTTTAACCTTGATGCTATTCTATTATGGATTTTAATACACATATATATATATATATATATATATATAGAAATATGTCCACCATCTGATATGTTGCCATTGTGTTTATACTGTGATTGTGATTGAGTTGGACTGCTTTATGACAGCATTGAATATTTCGTCACAAAATCAGAAAAAAAACACATCAATGTGATTCAGTACATTGATTCGCTGCATCAGACAAGGGCAGACATTCCCGTCTGGTTATTTTATCTATTGGCAATTTCTCAATTGATTCTCCATAAATTGTATTATATCACTATTTTACTGTATTTTGTTGGTGTGATAAAAACAAAATGACCGTGATAGAAGATTTTATCACTGTTCACGCCCAAACAAGTACCTTTATAGCAGGAGTTGTCAGGATTATAGTCAAAATCGATCAGTATGCTGGAAAATGATTGCAACATATGGTCAGAGATGAAAACGATGGAGTTAATAACCATGTGGCAGATTTTCATCTCACTTTTTCTTTTCGTTGGGAAGCATGCACTGGGAAGCATGGAATCACTCTGGTTTTCATAGTTTGTGGCGGCTGCTGTACTGAAAAAAATTATTAGATTTAATAGTATGTAGGGGAGAGAAAAGCAATGAATAAATAAGAGGTTATACAGTGATGCAATGCAAATTAGCCTTGGATTCAATTTGTCGATGGAATGGTAATAGTAAGGCCGGAGAGAGGAGGCAGAAAATAGTATGTGATTTCCCCCACTCACTTGCGTCACACCATGCTAATTTGTGTTTCATGCTCTGCAAATGCAAGCCAGACCACAATTTTTTTCCTCGTCAACCATGGCGCACAATCACACTTTTTTTTTTTTGTTTTTAAGTACTTTAATTATTTATTTATCCATTTGGTTACTTTGAAAGCATTAACCTCAAACGTTGGTTTTGGTAGTAATGGCGAGAGCTGAACAGCTGTTTAGTAGTCTTTCACAAGAACTACTTTCAGCCCGAGTGGCGGCTCACGTTTCATTTCCATGATGTCTGCGTAGCCTTTTGGCTCTCTTCAAAGACCACGGAAAAAAAAGTGTGTGAATAAGAAAAGCACAGTGTAAATGGCCCTCCTAATGACTCTCAGCAGGACTACTTCTTGTATCTTTTATGAGCCAGGAAGAAAGGCGCGCATCATTATACAGTGCCCATCTGAAATCCACTAGCAGCGTGATGCTCAACAAAAAGAATCCCCTCCTGGCAAATCGGGCGTAATGGGACACATTAGCGTATCGTTAGCCTGTTAGCGTGCCTGGAGGTCAGACGCTGGCTGCCAAATTCCTGCTGCTGTAGGAAAAGAAGAGCCGGCTCTAGATGTCTGTTCATTCATTTGTGAACAGATAAAACACAAGCGCAGACGTATCTCTGTGAGATTTGGAATCTTTCTTTTAGCAGGGGTGGTGATTAATAAATACATTCACATTTATTGTGTCAAGAATAGACAATCGAGCCAACTCAGCAATCAGAAACGTCTCTCAAACTAATATGCTGATTCCACAGAGCGGCAGCTTAGTTTCTCATTTTTAAATGTAGACAATGACAAATGTTAATAAAGTCTTCTGTATGCGTTAGGAGCGAATGTTCTACTTGTTCTCTAAGACAATCTGTGTCTTTGGCAATAATGTTAGGTCATCAAAGTGGTAACTGGAGAAAAACAATCTGTTTAAAAGAGGAATATTTTATTGCTGCATCTATTCTTTGACTCTCTAGTGGGGGCATGCTACAGGTGTGCTTTGTTTAAAATGTCACCAGTTAGAGCTCAGCAAATGTGCATCTATTATAGAACATGAGAGGCTGTTGAAGATGCCCATCACATCAATTAAAGCATATCTTATATTAGGTTGCTGATGGAGAGTTTGGTATACATCCTGAATGAATTTGCCTTGATGCATTATAATATATCCTGAGTAAAGTGTGGGAACTGATATCGTAAGACTGTAATTTGTGAAAGAGCACAAAGGATTTACATCACTACTTGTATATCACAGGACAGCTAAGGCAGATATTTATAGAAAGATGGATGGAAACCACAGCAACATATGATGTGGATGACAGTGGAGAAAGAGAAAGATAGATGGTTGTGGTTAGGGAAAGGTTAATAAGGAGAAAGTGAGAAATGGTAATGAGGGCTGTGACTGTAGCAGTCACCTACTGTAATCTGTCACTCACTTTATGGCGCTCTGTTGATGGGACCCAACTCCAAAATATCATCTAATTTGACTCACCTTCAAAATGATATACCATCAGAGGCACCGTGTGCTGCATTATTTTGAATGGTAAAACAAATGACCTGCTAGGTCCTAGATGCAGTATAGAGTAGGAGATGCTTTGATTTCCAAGGAATGATAAGCAACGTTTCAATGCATCACTGTGCAATCTAGTCAGGTGTGAAAGGTTGGGGAGTGGGGGAATTGTAAGGCTAACAAGTGCAGGGGCTAGTCAGCAAATAATGGGAAAGTCATCTGTGAGAGATGACTATCAATTAAAGGCACTTAAGGCACTAATGATCAGCAAAGGGTTCCTAATGAGGATATGTGAAGGTGGGATCACATTTCTGGAAGTCAAGTGCAGTGTTAAGATTCCAGCAGTATGCTAAAAGCCATGAATGCACACAGGCCCACTCATCACACTATCAAGGTCATTAGACGCTGTAATCAACTTAGCTAGCACTATTTCAGGGAGAAACAAAGTTGCTTCGCTTTAAAGCAGCGATGGGAAACCATGTGCCGTGGTACAGCAGGTGATTACACTAATTGGTTCCTTCTGTCAGCTTGTAGGCATGCTAATCAGTGAAATCGCCCGGTGTAGTGTTTGGTTGGAAGGAAAACTTGCACACTCTCGGCCATTTCCTGTCACACAGTTGCTTATCCCTGCCTTATAATAAAGAATTGAGCTGATCATAACCAGTTCTCTTTTGGTTGCTTCAATATCTACTGATTCAAAATAAAGGTTCAAATACTACAAAAAAAAACCAAGTATAATATTGTATAAAATCGACATCAAACGACCTGCAAGACAATACAGAATGTCACTATTTAAGCGATACATTTTACATCATAATTATTCTAGATATTTATTCATATACATGTAATGTAGATTTCTGCTGAGCACCATATGTTTCAAGCTTTAAAAAGCCTTCCAAAGCAACACCAACATATTCCATGCATCTTAGCCACAGAAACATTGTCAAAGCCTAATGAGAACTGTGGCAAACAGTCTTTCATCTCTGTTAAATGGACTTGCATTCATATATCGCCTTTCTAGTTTTCCGACCACTCAAAGCGCTTTATACTACATGTCATGATTCACCCATTCACACACACATTCATACACTGATGGCAGAGGCTGCCATGCGAGGTGCCAAATTTTGCCCATCAGGATCTAATCTAAATTAAACTCACGATGGCTTGGCCTTCGGGAGCAATTTTGGGTTAAGTGTCTTGCTCAAGGACACTTCGACATGTGAACGGAGGAGCCGAGGATCGACGACCTGCTCTACCCTCTGAGCTACAGCCGCCTAAGCTCCACTAATCAACATTTTTTAAGTGAAAGTGGTTGAGTGGGTTGCTTACAAGTTTGAACTTAGAATTATCTTCCAAATTAGCTTTTTCAGGTTCTCTTAGCTCATTGTTTTACTTTTAGGGACAGCACGTTTATTGTATGGTCAAGTACGCTCTCCGCAAACCAAATTTCCAACAGCAGCAGTCAGCAATTAAAAAAAAAAAGTTCAGGTAAACCCACTGTAAGCTACCTGGTCAGCACCAAGCTGACAAAGCTACAATACTGATTAGCTGGTAAAGAAAGTTGAACATCTAGTAGGAAGCTAAAGACTTAGATACTTTTGTCCGAGATTGGTGGTGGAGACCAAAGCAGAGATTATAGGAGAGTAAATATTGGACTTACATTCGTCAGGTAGCCGGAAACACAACTACAACTGCTTTGCTCTGTGTTTGCTGGATATGAAAGGCAATTCTTTGCTAACATATTAGCTAGAAAAAGTCCCATATGAAATTTCTGACATTGAGGACTGATTTTAGATGTCCAACAGCCTATTACTTTAATTTTTTTCACAAAAATAATGATATATTATTGATGAAAACATTTATTCATTAACACATTTATTTCTGTGAGAAACCTGCTTATGCTGAAACGGTCACGTCTAAAGCACATCAGTAAATGAGCAGTGTGGGCACAGCGCGAGTCTGTCTTGGCTTTAGGAAGAGAACATTGTCTGGGCAGGAAAGAGCATGATACTACTGACACTGCACACTCTCTCAGCACCTCCGGGGATTTGATTATCTCCGTAGCAACCTGCTCACTGATGACCCCCATTACCTACCTGGCACACAGGTCAGGCACGTATTGCGTCAAATAAAATGTACTTCCTGGCAATCTCACACACAAGGCCACAGAAAACGTGGAGAGGCTGGGAGAGGGCCCTCAACAACAATGGAACCACCTGTTCAACTATGGGCTGATTCAATTATGAGCTGCTCTGCTACATACCGTATTGTCCCTCCCAGATATGTCTGTGTGGAGATAAATGGTATTTTTAAAATATTTATTTGTACTTAGGGGCATTGGAAGCATTTGACATCCCATATTGCAAATGTAATTTCCCTACCATTTCACTCTGCTCTCCACTCTTTCACATGGTCAGTCTACCACTAAATTCAGAAACCATTAAGGTTCTAAAAACATACAGGGATTTTGAATAATACACATCTTTATTTTGACAGTGTAAAGTGATATTGGTGCATGATCTTTTGACATCAAAGGATGTGAACAGTGGATTTATACATGCAAGCATTTAAGCTGATCCTACATAACCTCCCAAAATGAAATGGTCTATCCTTACAGAGACCAAGACGCACATGCTGATATGATATATCTGCCCAGCTGTGGGGTTGGGCGATATTGAAATTCCCCAGCTAACATATTGCTTTAAGAAAAACAACAATATACAAAATGAAAAAGCTGAAGAGAGAGACAGATGTAGATATAAATATCTATGGACTGGAGACGCATATATTACCCATAAGTGGCCACAACGTATAGGCAGTAAGGACCATTTTACACAAGGGCATGCTGAGATTAATAAATCATATCATTCAAACTGGTAGTAACTGCCCTCGTACAGTCTCGCCACAGTTGACTGTGGAGTAGGAGTTTTGGTCTGGCTGCTCTTTGTGGAGGGTTGGTTGGTGGCAGACTTGCGCATTCTGTTGGATGGTGAGTTTTAAGATGGGAGTGGAGATTTGTGGTGTTTCCATCTTTAACCTGACACTTTGTTCACGTTCCCTGTCTCTCCTTTTTCGAATGGTTTAAAACCAAAGAATCGCCAAATAGGTGCATTTGCATTCTTTCTGCTAACGAGAGCTGACATCTTTCCTAATGGATTTAGGGCTACCTGGGACTGTACTGAATAGTTCGAAGCTTCATTCATAACGTTGACATTTGAATTCTTATTATTAATAACTTACAGAAACATTGCGTGCAATAGTCCACCGGCTTCCACCTTCTTTAATAATCATTTCCAAAATCCACAACAAGTTTTATCTGATAAAATATTCTGCTTCAATCCATATTTGTTGGTGTTTAGCCTATCGAAAACTATATTTTTACTGCGGTCAAAAACCTTACCGCATCTACATGTATTAACAAGGCGGACTAGCAGCAATCTAACATCATGATAAATTACATTTATATAACCACAATAGCACAAAATCATATATCCCCCTTATTTTTAGGGTGATAATGTCATAAAATATGAGGACAGAAATTCCAAGCTTCATTCGAAAACCTCAATCAAAGCTTCAAATGTAAAAAACAAATACAGTCAGCCCTAGTAATTACGTGCAGCATCAGACGTATGCTTGCATTACTTTTTTTGGACACGCTACAACAATGTGGTGAAGCAGAGAGAAAGCTAGAGACAAATAGCAAGAGAAAGAGAGAGACTAAATATCATGCAAAATTCATAACATAACATACCCGGCTGTGTTATTAGTTTGGCTCTAGCACAGGCTAGTCTCTTCTTCTAAGGAATTTCTAGCAGACTACACACTGCAAGCAATTTTATTGTCACTCAAGGTTGATATTTCATGCTTTGTTTCCAGCAGAGTCACCAACAACCACTACAGAGTTTTTCCAAATTGACCAGAACAGAAATTTCCAGGATCAACACTTTGAGAATGACACCTTTACTTGGATTGGATTGATGAGACTCGTTAGGTTGAATTTTTCTGACCTGCAGTGTCGCCCCATTTGTGAAATTTGAAGCACATTGGATATTTGGGGATATGGAGCAAAAACATGCTGGTTTGTATCTGGCCAGACCTGCAAGGGTGGTGTCTGTAATCAAGAGCTGATTGTGACCATGTGAGAAAACGCTCTCCTCCATTTACTTTTTCATTTGATATGTCCACAGGTGTGAGGCTTTGCCATGTGCAACAGAACTAGGGAACAATAGTGCATCAAATGCCAACAGAACTACGTGGCTCCCTCTGTTGGTCCCTCAAGTCCAGACTATAAATTTATAAGAAACCTTGTCTAGATACTGGCATCAATTCAAGCAGTTCATTTTCAAGACCAGTACTTGCGGTAATGAGAGCAAGCCCCCCTGAGGAAAATAGAAAGTGTGATTTCGTGGATGCCAAAAACTGTAATTTCTCAACTATGATTATTCTGATAGTGGTATTTTTCACCCCGCTTCCCTTGGCAAAGTAAAAGCGTGACTGAGTATGTCTGTGTCATTTGGCCACGTGGGTGTTTTGGAATAGAGTGCATGCTTTCACATATCTTGCAGGTTATTTTTTCATTCACTCAACTGTGTTAAGGAAATGGCGAAAACATACGGCGTACATCAGTTGTTATGTTTCTCTCTCACAATAACAATGTTTTGAAAATGGCCCTCCACGGTTTCACGATGGCTGACGTTTCTCCTGCCGGCAAAATGAAGACATTCTCGTCTGTCTTCTGTCATCTTAATGGTAAATAAGTTTGTTTTGCATCCGTGTTAGTTCCCCATTCTTCTTCAAACAAAACATTAAGCCATACTGTATATCATACTATTCCATGCTTCATGATACAGTCACACCCAATTAAACTGCTAAAGGTACTACATGCTCTGACTGATGATGCAGTAAACTAGCAGAAAAAAAAAAAAATCCTGAACTGTAATGATCAAAAACAACGATTTTAAAATCAAACGGGCCAGGCTAGGACACGCATTGTCTGTGGTGCACTACTGACTGGAGTAAACATTGGGTTAAACCTTATCTACTGTATATGTAGCTTGGTGGAGTCGAGCAGTACGGTGGCCTACAGAGACTTCAAATCGCTAACAGGACTCCAGTGATACCATACAGCGTTCAACAAACTGAACTGTAGTCATGGCCCCTACATCAGGCTCTCAAGAGAAGTCCCTAGCACCCTCCCACACCTGCCAGGGACAGGCCTTCCTGCGGTTGCCTCTCCTCTTCCTCCTCCCACTGGCAGCAGGGCAGGCGGTAATTAATTTCCACATTTTAACTGGGAGGCAAAACGCTAGCGTCCTGGGACTGAGACGCGTGCCACCAGCCTACATTCTGGATTCAAGGGATTAGGATAATTAGCCCCCGGAAGAGTGGGCAGACAGATGGAGAGAGGAGATGGTGGCACCTCGTGGCCGGGGAGGCTGATCCCTCCTGTTCTTTCCTCTAGCTTATGGAAGCAAAGAAGCTGTAAACAATAGTTTTCTAACCGAGAAACAGTAAAAAAAATCCAAACACAAACAGATTGCCAAATACTTTTGCCTCAGGATAATCCATCTGATATGTTTTGTTTTTTTTCATGCAGTACATCATTTTGAAAACATTTCAAACTGGATTCGTCTGCTGTGGAAAACTTCTCAAATTAACTTGTTGAAAACATACGAGGGAGAATGAGTTCATGTGCTATTGTTTGCGATTGTGTGTTGTGTTCATAGGCACAAATGTAAGCAAGCCCTGTTATTTCTCAAAATGTGCGCCTGCTAATGTGTGTGATGGTTGGGCAGGGCATTTTGACAGCAGCTCTGCTCCCTGCTCTGCTCTGCCTCCAGGATCCCTCAGTCACTTAATGAAAAAGAGAGTGGACTTGTTGCAAGTCACTGATGCAGAAAACAGATTAACTCAGCTGGGCTGTACTTGGCCAATATCATGTACAACATAAAAGCATCACCTCAAGTGGTGGGTATGAGGGTAGAAAGCACAAGAGGGTTTGAAGACGGGTGTATACAGTAGTATATACTGTATATTGGGGTTGAAAGTATTTTGTCCATATCATTGTATCACATCAAATTGGCATTAAAGCTGAAGTAGGTAGAATTGGAGCAAATATGATTAAACAAAAATGTATTTTTATAAAACGGTCATTATATCCTGAGAGTAGTGCATGAGACAGGTAATTTAAAAGAAATCATGTGCCTCTGTGTCCTCCGGTGCCCTCTGATGCTCCTAATGACATCTGCAAAATTTCACAGACCGAAGGAAAACAACCAATCAGAGCCGAGCTGGAGCCTTGTCGTCTTTGAGCAGCTGTCAATCACTCGCAAACTCCGATCAAACGGTCAAACAAGGCAGCGCTGATCAAATATAAATCAATATTCTGTTACTGTAGGGCCTATTTCTCACCTCAAATGTTTTCAGAAAAATCTTGTAGTGTAGCCATGTTGAGATCAGTTGAGGAAATACCAAGCACCGCCCAACAGCCAGAGTAAACTTTCTCATTTTAGATTTTTTAAAGCCTGAAAACAGAGCCATGAGGAGGTGCAGAAGTCTAGTTTTCGCTCAGAACACTTGAATTACAATATGCTGAAAGATTATTATGGAATTTTTGCCCAATGATGGCAAAAAATATTCTGCCTACTGCAGGTTTAACTTTGTTGTGCAATACATTAGACCACACTCTTCACATAAAGCACAAACTTAACACACATTGTTTTAAGGTTATAATTAAGATGTATACAATTAGTTGCTTTAGTAATACATTAGCTTTGATTATGTGTTTTTAATATGTATTAAAAACACTTAATCAAAGCTAATGATTGACACCTGATCTTCTGTCTGATTTCTATTTAAAAAATTGCTTCAACTTGAGTTTAAATTGATCCCATGATCCTTTTTGAGTTGTATGGAGTATTAGGAGGTCCACATATTGACTCCCCAAGCACACCAGATGTTTGTCCTAAGGAGGTTTTACTGAAGGGCACCTTACAATTCCTTGTAGATGGACCTTGAGTTACTGAACCAGAAACCTCCCGAGGTTTCATTACACAGCATCACCTTAGGAGCCTGGCTTTGCAGGCTTTGATTGTTGGAAGTTTAAACCTGCATTTTTTTTTTTTTTTTTGTCCACTAGTGGACAGCGCAACAAGCTATAAACACAGCATTGACATATTCACCTTATAAAGTTGTGGACGTGCTTATTTACACATCCAGCAGATACAGACCAACATAAACATTTGGACTACTGGCAACTTGACGAATGTAAATGCTCCACTACTTTCACCAGCTAGTCATTAACGTGTGAACATTTTATTTTGACTTTAGAACTTTAGAGCAGTCAAATCGTGGGGCACCTCCTATGATTTTTGGCGCCCCCCTAAGGGGTCCCGGACCCCAGGTTGGGAACCACTGGTCTATACAATAACCGGAGTATTAATATAGCATTAAACATATATTTACTATGTAAAGATATTGAGGAGTAATGTCTACTTGAGCAGAGAGGAAGTCACTCTCCCTCTGTGTGTGTTGTAATCCAAGATTTTCCATGCTTTGTTGACAAAGACGGGCCGGCCGCACGTGCTTTTAGTTTGTGCGTGTGAGCGTGCAACAGTGGCTAGCTCACGGCCACTGCTCTGCACTGCACTCATACAGCAGTTACAGCTGATTACACCATCCGAACCAACGGCGTCGTTGCGGAAGCGTAACGCCCACTCTCTTAGCTCTGTCAGCACCATTGCCGTTGTTTGCACTGTCAGCACCGTTCTGCGAGCTGCCCGCTTAGCCGTCGCCATGTTGAGAGCCATGCAGAGGCAATAGAAATTCTCGCAATTAGCACCTTTAATATTAGTTAATTTAATGGTATAATGAAATGTATGATAACGCTAAACGCAAGTGCACGCACAAACACACACGCACATGCACACACACACACACACACACACACACAGCCATTGCCTTCAAATTCTCCCTTAGCGTACTGTAGCAGCATCCCTGACAATACTAATGTTACATGCCTCCCAACATGTGTATGCTTTAATGATTTCTAGCACTGGCTGACAGCTCCGGCCATATCTTTCCACCCCAAGTGTGTTTCGGTGCTTTTCGCTCCTTTTACTCGAGAAGCACATGGGGAAAAAAAAAATGACAGTCAGCTCCGAAGACTCCAGCGCAGTGGTGCACTATGTCTGAGGCTGGCATCTGACAGAACGCAATAGGAGGCCTGCAATTGTGAATAGGCTCGACTAGTGAGGGGTGGGTGGGTAGCTGTGGAGGAGGTTGGGGGGGGGCAGCAGTACGGTGAAAGCTTTTGACAGGTAGACAGCAGGTGTGAGTAAAAAGGATATACTTGTTCCTGTGCAGAGCGGGCTGTATCACTCCAAGTGTTTCTGATATCATGTTTTGTTTTGTTTTTCATCTTTGGGTTGTTTGAAAACTGTGTGGACTGTGGTCAGTCCTCTCTCTCGATTCCATTTAATTTAAGGTAATAAATCCATCTATTCTTCCTGTTCCATTGGCGTGCTTTGCAGATTTCAAGTTGCACTTTTAAAATGTCAAAGTAAGGGGTTGTTGTTCGACAGTAATTGTAGCGACCTGGTGCAATAACTCAGTCTTTCAACTGTATTGGAAAAAGCAGTGAGTGAAAAACTGCCTTTGAGGTCATTGAAGTGCTTCTGTTTCCATTCTGTAGACTCGTATAATTAGAGTTCACTCTGGAGTTAACAGTTTCACATGAATTAATTCCTGTCCAACTTTACTCTTAATCAAGTTGACCTTCAGTTTGAATTGAATTCACAAGTACCACAGCTACTTCACTTTTAAAAAGGACTTCATTGTCAGTCTTGACAATGCAATGTTTATTTTGAAAGACTTAGCTGCAAGGATTATGTACTAACTCATCTCCAGTAAGGTTATGTATCATAAGCAAATTGCTTTTTGATTTGTACGACAATGCTGAACATGTAATGAATACCCACTCTCTTAAATGTGAAGTAAAAGCTGACCTGAGCATTTTCCTACCTTAATTTTGTTTTGCATGAATGCTCTCAAAGGCAAATAAAAATCTGCTGTTAGTGTCAAATTTCATACAGTAAGTTCACTACAGATATTAAGGCTAAATGTGGGTCACCAGAAGGAGAGAGAAGTGGCTGCTGAGCAAGCTTAATTGCCTTGTATCTCTTAAGGTTTGAAGGTGAAGAAGGTAAACGTGTCCTCCCTGTGTACATTAGATTTAAGTAAAATAAACTTACAGGAAAACATGGCAACATTAGATTTTTTACCAGGAAAATATGATCTTTTAATATCCTGTGCAACATACCAATCATAAATCTCTTCCAAGGAGAACATCAACATCTAGAGCACATGCATCCTTTCCATATGCTCCTGTCTAAATTTAGCTATTCTCATCTTTTGGGAAATGCATCAAGACTGGTTCTCTTTCTTAACAACAACACCTGGCACAAACAAGATAGACCCTGTAGATTCTGCACAGTAGACCATAGATTGAAAGAAGACTAATTACGTCCAAATTACCTGGTAAGCAATCATTTAATTCTCCTTGTCACGTTGAATAAGGATTAATTTGCAGGCAAATATTACACAATGAATTATTGAATAACTCATCTCCCAAGCCAAATTAATCTTGAGGATTGATGGCGTGGATGTAACCTGTGATCGGAGTAACATATTTCATGAGTCATTGGTGGCGCGCTACGCATTCGCAAGGGCATTACCAAGTGATGACTTGATTTCGACTGACTGTCCCCATTTGAATCCAGGTTATATAAACAAACAGGGGACGTCGGTACGGCAGTAGACCGAATTATGATTGCAGAGTCACTCAGCGTTTTAATTAAGTCTGTTAACGGATTATGACAGTGCCTGAAACATTACGCATCGCATGTAATGACTCATGAACCGTTCCTTCCTGATTCCTCCAGACACCCGAAATGATTTAGTGCAGTGTCCTTTAAAAGTTGACAGTGAGACTCCCTTGATGTTTGGGATCTGGACTCAGTGATGCACAACAGTTATGCAGCTGTACACTTTGATTTTCTGCAGTCTGCCATGCCCCCTCAGAAAACTGTAACAGGATATTATGGACAAGGTAGAGCAGTTCATATCTAAGTTTCTTCAAACATCTTAGCGCTTAAGGCTCTCTCTGCTTTAGAAAGACAAAATAGGTCCTTGACTCCGTCCACTCGCTGGCTTTACAGTATCTCTGCCTTTCCGTTCCAAATACTGCCGCTGGAGTGATTGTTGCTAAACTACTACCATGTGAAAGTCCTTAAGGAAGCAAGTGCATCATGGTTGTTTCTCTGTGTGCTAGTCTCCTCTTCTTACCACAGTGTTTGCTCTCTTTAGGCAAGGCGTTACGCATACTTTGGTCTCTTGATCCCACAAGCACCCTTGAGATTGGCCAGGCGTACTTAGTAGCTTCCTCCTGGCATATGGCCTTTTTTATACTGCGTTAGATCGGGAGAAGAAAACAATTGCACTTTCCTCTCACTGTGTTGTAGGCTATAGTGCAGGGTCCCACCAAGTTCCAAGGGTGTCCGCAATAAATACCAAAGAACCCAACACCAACCTCCAACAGTACCACCCTGTCCCCTAGAAATGGCATTTACAGTATATACTACTAATATGTTTTGCCAAACACGCTTTGAGGTGAAATGTAATGGTGCCTGGATTATGTTACTTTAGTATAAAAGTGTTACATTTATGGTGGGCGAATAAGGCCAAGACTGTGACACCAGAGACCGGGGTTCGAATCCTGAGTCCTGCACTTGGTTGGGCTTAGGCCACAAAGGCACTTTGATTAAAGGTACCCTGTGGAGTTTTGTCTTTATGAGTGGGTCCCCCTCTTGTTTGTATCATGCATGAGTACACAAATGAACACATGCGAGAGTGCTGGCGACGTGATTCACATCCTGCCACTGGTTGAATGCTATTCCGCTGATCGACAGTTGGTGGCATTGACACGCCCCCAAAAAACATAATAATGCGACAACAAATGCAGTGAATAAGAAGATTACAAGCTGTGGAAACAATGTATGATTAAAACATTTTATAATATGTTTTATGACGAAAGAAATCCAATCAAGGTGTTTGTTTGACCTCAAGGATAAACACAATATGTTTTGGTCAGAAACACAGAATGTCAAAATAACTTTTGTTTTTTTTCACAGGGCACCTTTAAGTTTTGGGGAAAACTATGGTTACAGTTAACTTCTATTAAACACATTAAAAACATTAAACACATTAAAGTAAACACATAGTGTCTCATGCTTTAAGTCACTTTTGCCTTTTTCAATATTTAACCAAGACAACAATCTTTTCCTAACCTTAACTTTAACCGACGATGTTGAGCCGTGCATAACAAAAAAAAGTTAATTAACCATTAATTTCTACAAATGGATATTGTATTGCAAGAGCGAACATTGTAGGGAAACAAGTGAAATATGTTGTGAACATTTTAATAATAAGTTCACTGTCAACATTTTGTGACTTGGCAGACACTTAATTAATAACATTTCCTCAATATGTTGATACAAAGCGTAATTTGGGCTACAAAACGTTTCTTAAAAAAACATGTATTTTAGTATATAGAAATTTATTTTTTAGGATACAGGGTTGAACAGTATTCGTGCAGGGGGGCTACTGTGGAGTCTCCTAATGGCATTGATATTTCTTATTCTATCTAATCTGTCCAATCATTAAAACTATCTCGATTTAGCTCTCATTCATTTTCATCAAAATGCATTTTGTATGAACTGGACAAGCTGCAGCCTCTGCAGTTAAATAATGGAACAAAAACATACTTGGTTTGATAAGTAACATCAGCTATAGAAAAGCTTGAGTACGAGAAGAGGAAATATGGGATTAAAAACATGACCTCGATTTGACACCAGGCCACACGCATTGTGGTAGCCAGACAGAAATTGCAGCATGTGCAGTTATTTTTTTGAAACCTTTTATTAGTAAAAGCCTCATAAGAAAAGCTGTTAGCCAGGTGGTTTCAGCGGGTAATGAACTTGTCAGCTTTGAGGTTTTAGAGTTTGTTGGCTTTGTCGTTTTTTTGTTATTCAATTCAGCACCTTGGTCGCTCGTCTCCCCCAATGGATTTCTCAAGTCACCGCTCGGCCGCTTGTTTTGCACCGGGAACACATTTTAGCTTCTCCCATTGGACCCGAGGTATCGAATTGCCTCTCATTCAAAATAAATAATCTGCTCCCATAATGCATCTACTGTGTATTCCCACAAATGCTAAGCAGCCAAAATGCCGTTGTAGCAAGGGGATTTTCTATTCTTTTTTCAACAGCCCATCAATAGTATTAGGCCTTCCAGATAAAAGCACTGAGACTTGACTGCACAAGAAGGTGAGGTTAGTATGAGGTATGGATTTGCCTCAGTCCTTTTTCACTTAATTTGAGATTTCTCGGCTTTTTCATTTGGCAGAGGAAAACGCCACCGGCTCAGGTAGCATACATTACTCTGCAGTGGGTGGGATGAAGTTTTTATGATGTATCGTATGGCCTTGTGATACTCTGAAGCAAATTCATGTACAGAAAGAAGTAAGAGCTACTGATTATCTGATAACTGCCTGATTTTGGAGGAACATTGCACTTTAACAACACAATGTGCCAAGATTTCACTTTAGGTGGGTTGACAATACAACATACAATAAGAAGAGAAAGAAGATAGAAAAAAAAAAACATAACAGCTTCACATTATAACATTAAATATAATGTTAATAACTTCACTGTCAATAATATTGACTAATGAAGTGAATATATTTAACATGTGTATATATTTACATGTTTCTAAATGGGTTTTTGTTATTATTATATATCAATTATCTTTTACAATATTCATATCAAAGGCAAAATGTGTAATTCCTGGCCACATGCTTGAAATAAATTGGGTTCATCATTTCACCTCTAATACGTCAATCTAAATTTACAGCGATCAGTTATATATATATATTAAATCAACCAACTACTAACTAACAGCAGGGCAGGAATATGCAAAATTCAAACTGCTGAAACTCTGAGAGCCGGTCACAATAACACTGCTATCTTATGATCCTCGCGAGTGGCATTGGTCTACACCTTACGTTATAGCTTGCTTACCTCAGTTTCAGCAAGACCGTAGTAGCAAGAAAACAGCCACATCAAAACCATATATCGACCATATATGGAATGGTTTTCGATTCGGTTTGTGTTGTCATTAGTTGCACTAAAAATAGCTTTCACTAAATAGCGAATAATGGCACAGTACATTTGTGTTAACTGTGCCACTAACTGGAGGCTGTAAAATCCATGTACATTTTGATTGTTTGTTTATTGGATTAAGTCCAAAGTGGCAGAAACGAGAAAACGACTTGTATTTTGGTTGCATCCCCGCCGTCACCAAGACTATGTTGCCGGGAGAAGAGTGTGAAGCAGCTCTGGGAGACGAACCTTCACTTAGCGGAGCTCAAACAACTCAGATTCAGCCAGCGCTTCTCGTTTCTGCAACATTGGATCAAATAAACAAACTATCAAATCGTACACGAACGCTGTACTTTCAACGTGATTAACAAGCCCTCGGGGCAGCTCTACTTCTTTGTC
>CAKAOI010027107.1:27694-39602 GCA_916701655.1 Sebastiscus albofasciatus
TTGAAATAAATTGGGTTCATCATTTCACCTCTAATACGTCAATCTAAATTTACAGCGATCAGTTATATATATATATTAAATCAACCAACTACTAACTAACAGCAGGGCAGGAATATGCAAAATTCAAACTGCTGAAACTCTGAGAGCCGGTCACAGTAACACTGCTATCTTATGATCCTCGCGAGTGGCGTTGGTCTATACCTTAGCTTTCACTAAATAGCGAATAATGGCACAGTAAATTTGTGTTAACTGTGCCACTAACTGGAGGCTGTAAAATCCATGTACATTTTGATTGTTTGTTTATTGGATTAAGTCCAAAGTGGCAGAAACGAGAAAACCACTTGTATTTTGGTTGCATCCCCGCCGTCACCAAGACTATGTTGCCGGGAGAAGAGTGTGAAGCAGCTCTGGGAGACGAACCTTCACTTAGCGGAGCTCAAACAACTCAGATTCAGCCAGCGCTTCTCGTTTCTGCAACATTGGATCAAATAAACAAACTATCAAATCGTACACGGACCCTGTACTTTCAATGTGATTAACAAGCCCTCGGGGCAGCTCTACTTCTTTGTCCTCTCATGTTGGAATGAGGACAGACCGGACGTTACAGTGATTCACTATCGCCTCTCAAGGAACAAGTGGTATTCCAAGACAGGACAGGCTGGGGCTACCTGGTTAGCATTTCAGTAGATATACCTGCAATACAATACATAAACGTCGGTGATGTCAAAACTGTTACTTTTCCAATTTCTTTTGATAATGTTAGTTCATGTTTTAATGTTTTAAACTGATATTCTGTCCAGATCTTAAACATTGAACCTTTGACATCTAAAACTGGAATTAGTTGATTAATTAATTATCATCTATTTTGACAATCTATTGACCTTATAAGTAACTTCTTATATTCCAAACCTTCCCTAGTCCCAGTTTCTGCAATGTGAGGATTTCCTGTTCTTCTCTGTTTTCATTGCTAACTGAATATTTTGGGGTTTTGGACTGTTGGCTGGACACGAAAAGATACTTGACGACATCACCTGGGGCTCTAGTAATTGGTGATGATCATTTTTCGCTATTTTCTGACATTGTATAAACCAGACACATAATCAATTAATTGAAAAAAATAATCAGCAGAAATTAAGTAATGCATATAATTATTAGTTGCAACCTTATTAACATCACATTTCCTTAAGCCTATTAAGCATTTCCCGACAAAATTCACTATGAAGGGAATTAAAAAACTGTGGCTCACATATGAATAATAAACAAGGTCAAGAACGTAATAATAACAGGCTCCACTGGAAAATAAATAGACTGGAGCCAGGATTATTAAAAGTTATCATGTTCCAAAAATTATGAGAGTATTTACAGCTGCTGCGGATGCTTGTCACAACTGATTGCTTTACTTGACCTTTGCTCAATTGGAGTGACAGTGATTTAAATTACTCAACACATATTTGTATGCCCTATAAACACAAACATTCTCTATTTATATCTCACAGTAGATTCATTCCACATACAGTTTCTAGTCTCAAAGTTGTCTGCAGTCTGACTGTTATTCCCCTTCAGACAGGTCAGTATTTCCACTGTGTTTTTCAGATGAATGACCAGACATGATGCACAGCCTGTTGTATAGGCGATTCGCAAGGTGCACACGTGTTATGTGTTCTTTCAACAACAAAGTGTTGGCTGATTGTCAGTACTCCACACGGAGCTTCTTTAGCGGGATGCCATGTCCATGTCAGGGATCAAAGCGAACAGTGAAGACAATTTATGTGCAGCGTGTGTGACCATCACTGGGAGGGTGAGTGTGGAGGAAGTGATGTGAGAAAACAAGTTGTTGTGTTGGTGAGAAGATGTTGTCAGGAAGACAGTGCTGCTGTTAGGATGCCTTTCCAACTCTTTCCTCAAGTCACCTTCATATAACACTTTTTTCAAATCAAATATTATAAGATCTTATATTAAGGGCTGCAAATTTGTTTTAACGCCACTAATCTCTTTAACGAGTTAATACAATTGATCTTTCGGAGGTTGTTGCGGGAAGATACTGGCATCGTATGAAACTAGAAGGAACTTAAGGAATCCATCATATTAGCTCGTTGGGAAGGAGGCTAAATAACGCTTAAACTAAATTTACGAGGAAAAACTGGCATGGCCATTTTCAAAGGGGTCCCTTGACCTCTGACCTCAAGATATGTGAATGAAAATGGGTTCTATGGTTACCCACGAGTCTCCCCTTTACAGACATGCTCACTTTATGATAATCACATGTTATGATTTTAGCATATTTTTTATGCCAAACGCAGTACCTGTGAGGTTTCTGGACAATAAGTGCCATTGCTGTGTTGTTAATTGATTTCCAATAATAAATAAATACATTAATTTGCATGAAACCAGTATATTTAACCAGTCCCATGTTGATAAGAATATTAAATATTTGAAAAATCTGTCAAAATGTGTGATTAATTTACGATAAATTGTGATTAATTACGGACAATCACACAATTAAATATTTGAATCGATTGACAGCCCTACTTATATCAGTTTGATAAGGATGGACATAAGAAAAATCATTAATTATAAAAAAAATATGTTTTCATTAATCAGATTATCCAACACAAAGAAAGGTATGATACGACAGTGTGATCTTGAACTTTGCTCATTTTGGAATTCTTTAAATATTTCACACAAGGTTGTTTTGAAACATGAGATGCTTGGAAGCAAGGCTTTTAAATTATCGTCGGAACACGAACTGTCTTCAATTCTAGATAACTTCAGTGACCTTCAGGCTAGAATTTTGATATGTGATGTTTTATTAAAATATCTTGAATTATGTCCTGTAAGGGCGTCTCACTGAAGTAGATATAAATACATGGAATGCTAGAAGACTGAAAACAATGTATTGCAGCATTTCAGTTTCAAGGACACTTACAGCTGACAATCGAATGTTTTTGCTGTATTTAAGAGAAGGAAAACAAATAAAAAATCTTAAGCATTTTAAGCAGTATTGCCTTAGGACTTTATCAGTGCCTGTATAATGAAACACATACTTAATGGGTTTGTTTAAAATGGCCTAATGGTGTTCTTGGTCTGCGTCCAAAGATACTCGCAAAGGCAATACAGGAATAATTTAGACATTTAACTTTGGGCCGTATATTTTTGTCAAGGTCATTGATCTCATTAGAATTATTCCCTTCAGCCGCTGACTGACGTTTCTTTTTGTGCTTTGGCTTTTTGACTCACATGTGTTTCTTTGATTTCATTTTCACCGCGATCGATGGTGCGAGAGAACTTGGCACTATGAACAAAGATCAGTGATGAGACTCGTTGCACCTGTCAGAGTTGACCAGATCAGGTAATGAGGAAAGTCCCTCAGGATGTTAACGAAGCCATTAAGCACTCATGTGTGAAACTACTAGGAAGCCGGCGTGTTAAATTGTAGCAGCCAAATTAAAATTCACTGCACATGGCACTGAAATGTAAATATCCTGCCTTTGCAAGGATGAGCTGGCCCTCTTTCTCCGTGCTCTAATCGGCTTTGAAAAGACGGTGCAAAGTGCTTAAGAATAATGCTTGTGCTCTGTGATAAAACAGGCAGCTTTTATTATAAACCTACAATAGTCGAGCCATGTTTGAAAAAGAACTAAAATATAAGCTCTGCGCAGTTTTGTTCTCCACACTGAAAATAAACGGCTCTCATTCAGGACACGACGTGTACGCAACACACAATCTCATAATTTAGTTTTGTCTCATCATCCCCAGGAGGTGTCCTGTGAGGTGTCTGAAAGCTGTAGGTCGATACGTTTATTTAACAAGTGGGTTTTGAAATTGAGATCATAAAAAGAGAAAATAGTCTTTGTATATCTGTGTGATTCAAATATAGACCAATCTTGCCTTAACTACATGGCTGGCCGTGGGTAGTGTGTTTACAAGAGAGGCTTCGTGTTGGCTGTCAATCACATCAGTGCAGTCAAACATGTTGATTTACATAAAGTCATGAGGGAATCTGCTTTGAAGCTGATCATTAAGGATATTTTTTTTTGCAGTCTTGAGCTTTTTTAATATGATATATTTTACTGCAGTGTCTAAAAATGAAGAAATTCTACCTGTAGCAACTTCAATTTAGATTCTCTAAATGTCGAATTTTGTTCAGAAGGTATCAGTTAATGTCCCTCGCTTGACTGCTTCCTCACATTCATTGCTCCGTGCTCTCTGCTAATCCTCATGAGTACATGGCCCCTTCTACGTGCCCCGAGGGGAATAATCTCCCTCCTCATACCACCAGAAAAGCCGAAGAATGTGGATAGAAATGAGCGCCCAGGGCTTCAATTCAGATGTGTTAAGATTGGTCTTGTTCCAGACGATGTGAACGCTCTCGCAGACACAGTGAATTTCCATTTGAGTGCGTCCTGTCCCAGAAACTAGCCAGAGGTGTCCCAAATGATCTGACCTGCACCTCCCCCTCATTTGTCTACATTAACTTTGCATGTGTGGTCCGTCCAATAATAAGTGGGGCAGATTTATATTTAGCCGTGCCTTCAACGACTTTGAAAAACAGGGTGACTCTTGTCTTCAGACCCTTGTCAACCTCTCAGCTCAAAGCCCCTATTCGTCTCTATAACGCACATTTGAGCTGTTTTTTTTTTTTTTAATATGATATTAATTAAGTTAATAAATATTGAAATGTCTTCCTCTTTGTCAATAGTTGCGTTACATTCAAGCTCTATGTGTTTTTTCTGTCTTGCAGTTGAAAATGCAATAAAAGCCCTGTCTGAGATGTTTACTGCCTTTTATGAAAGTAAGACAAGAGATCATAAAAGGATACTTACGTCCTGTTTTCATTATGCCCCTGGCAAAAGACACTAATTTCTGTGGGTGGGGGACGATAATAGCACTGTCAAAGAGTTTTATACGTAGCTGAACTCAAACTCTTGTTCTAATTATGTTAAGCATTAAAGCAACTAAGTGGTTGTCAAAACTGCACGGTGATAAGCTGGCCCAAATTAAACAATGCCTTTCCATTTTAGTATGGACTTTGAAGCAGCTTGCAGGGATAAACACAGGCCTTGATATTAATTGAACCTTTAGTTGTAAAATCAATGTCAATTACACCGCACAATTTTTTGTGACCCAGAGTAGTTATCTAACCTTCCACTTTAGAGACTATACATCCAACTGTGGTGCTTTAACCCTCAGGATGAGTCAATTGGTCTGCAACAGGTTTGTGACAGTAAAATTAAAAGGCCTTTCCAAAGTGCTTCTGATGAAAATGAAGCCCTGGAGTCCCCAAGTGACCCGTATAAAGAATATGAACATAAAACTCGATGGTGAAGCCTTGAGGCGGAAGGCTATTACACTCAGCCTTCAGTGCTGCTGTTTCACCGACACTCCTCACGCTATATTGATTGTGACATAAAATGTAACATACAGTAGCGAAAGAATGAAAGGACTTAAAAGAAATTCTTCATTTTTTTTTTTGGGAACTACAAACTTTCAGCATTGGTTATTCTTGTCCTAACTCCTTCGAAATAACATCAAGAGAAAATCAGACTTCTGCAGGCAGTATGAGTATTGTGAGAATAAAAAGTCATGTTTGGTAAGTGTGTTTTGTATGGAACATTGTGTGACAAGTCACCGGGCCCTCAGACTGAAAACAGCTCTGCATAAAAAACTGCAAAGGAGTTACATTGGTGGGGGCGTGATTTTGCAAGTACCGGTGAGATAATGAGATGCAGGCCAGTTTAATTAGTAGATCCATTACATCGAAGGCTTATGAAATGCCAACTCTGTGCAAATACTGTAATACTGTGAGGAAAGACGTTACAACTCTGGAAAAAGTTATCTCAGTGAATAATTCTATCCTCTGTCTCGAGGATCATCAGGTAAGAGAGGCAAAGTCTCTCCTCCCACTTCCGGTGGACTCCATGGGATCTTATTTCGGAAAAAATATGTACGGTAGTCAATGGCGAGAGACAAATATTTGTTTTTGATCCCGTTTGAATTACACCATGAAATACACATATGATGTTTATCAATTGAAAAGTTCATTTTGTAAGTCAAGAAAGTCACAGTTCGTTGTAGGTTTGTCATAGTATCATTTAGTTGTGTGTGTAACCGCTCAGTGAACTACATCTCTCGTCTCGCATTATATACGCCGCCAAGTTAGCTACGACCACGCACAGATGATGCCACGCTATCTTACCTGATGTGTTTTATCCAGCAACTCCTGGTCTTTTTACCAGCCTGGAAGAGACAGAACGAGCGAGACCCGTTGCTCATGTGAGTGCATCCCAGTACGAAAAGACAGAGGCATCGTAATTTCAGTGAGAGAGAGACGTCACTTTTGCACGTTGTGAAGATTTGGGTGTGTAGTCATTCTAATAGCGCATTTCCACAGTCTTATACTTCAACAGTTTGACAACAAACTGCAACTTTCTTGATTTGCAAAATGATGTTTTAAATTGACAAACATCATATGTGATTCATGGTGCAAAATTCAAACAGGATCAAAACAATATTTGTCTCTCACCGTTGACTACAGTACATATTTTTTCCAAAATAATGTCCCATGGTTGTCCACCGGAAGAGGGACTTCACTTCTCTAGAGTGTGCTTGCATGTACAGTACTTGATTGGCCAACGCAGTGCTTTGCCATATGTTGCCATGCTACACTGCAGAAAAAAGATGTGCCAGGTTCTACTTTTTTTGCCTTTGTTTTGTGCCAAAGCCCTCTGTGGTGGCTCCCCGGCTGTGTCAACGCAGTGGTCTCATTGGAATGAAGAATGCACACAGTGCTGTTGTCTGTATGAACAGGGCCTCTACATCGCCGCGGTAGCAGCTGAGATGCTCAGAGAAATCACAGTGTTTCGCTTGCCTGGCAGATAGAGCCCACTCGGGGGTCTCACTGGAAGGAACATAGCCATGTGTTTATGGGGGACAGCCTATATTTTCAGACAAATCTTATCTATCTATAGGCTATAGTTTGTTTAGTGTCTACTTCATGGTTGTTATTTTGTCTTTTGCACGTTGTGAAGATTTGGGTGTATAGGAATAGGGGTTAAAACTTACATATATAAAATGTTTCAGACTTCAAATTGTGTTTTCTTTTCAAAACTAGGGGAAAGCCCTCACCAGTTATTTGTTTCTATTTGAGTTACTTGCAAAAATACTTCTTTTATGACAGTTTCTGAAAAACATCCTGTAATTGTCCTTTCAGATATAATCATGGTCTGTCACTTTTATTTTGCGTTGTTATATCGTTTTCTCATTGTTGTTGCACAAATAATGTTTAGTCATGCAGAAATGATTTACTTGACTGATGTTTTTCTTTTCATAGCTGATGAAAAACACCCAATGTGACACCACTTCAGTTGTGACCACAGCTGCTTGAAAGTTTCAGCACATACTGTACAGTAAAAAGAGCCAGCAGGTGTCTGCACTACATGCTTTAGTGTTGAATTACCATTTAAAAGTAAACTGCTACACGGTCAATTCCAGCTTTTTTTATAGAAATGTTTGAGGAGTTCTGCAATTTTCACGCATGGATGAATGCTACTGACAATTTTAGGGTATGTTGGGTATACATGGCTAACGGCAGAGTACAGTAAGTGAGAGGCTTCACAGCTGGTTTGTGTGAATGAGTATCCTCAAGGCATAATGTCATGTTGCAGTGAGGTTAAAGAGATTATATGAAATTAATTAGCCAAATAAGACTTTTAATCATAATATAAATCGGGAATATGGGTTAGAAACATATATCACAAAACAAAATGTACATTTAGTTTAGTATTGCACAGGTTTGGAGTCATTTCATTGCTCTTTGACAAGACAAAACACACACAGCGGAGTATGCGTACTGTATTTTTAAACCACAGAAAGAGGAGGCAGCCAAGGCATAGCTGGTGAGTAAGCTTGTTTTGGGGTCATGATCAAATTGGATATCGACAAATGTTGCCAAGGATACAATATTTAACCGTATCCTGTACTTATCTTTATGTAAGTCCACTTCCTAAAAACAAACACATTATTGAAGGTGTACCTTCCAAAAGCTGTTGTTTATGCACAGCGAGGAGCTGTTTCCTGCTGTTGGCCACCTTTGCGTCCCACTATGACAGAGTGCCAAGGCTGCAGGTCTGCGCATTTTCTGCCACCATATGCGGACAAAGAAAGGTGGCAGCGGGTGAGGAGATAGATGGGGTAGGGATGGTGATGGACACAGGTAGCTTGGCACAGCTCGGAGCCCCCGTCCACCTGGCATTAGTTACCATTAGTTACCATTGTCTCGCTCGCTGTTTTCCTGGCAGAGCCTTTGATTGAACTGGCGGTGAGGTGAGGATTTGGCATAGGGTGGGTTTTTACCTCCGTGATAACAATAGGCCGCAGACAGGGGAGGTGGCTGTTTGTATCGTGTATTGTGGAAGAGGATTGTCTAATGGAGGTTCACTGGGCATTGTGCAGTGTTTCTGGAAAGGGATTTGCGGTTTGTAAAAGGGCATCCGAGTCCCACTGCTCGGTTTGGCTAATCAATTCTGTGTCCTCGCCGGGTTGTCCCCACAATTGTCCTCAGTATGTGTGTGTACAGTATGAGTCAGTTTCTCTTTACTAAAGGATCTAATTGACACAGCCAAGTTTATATAGCATGCAGGGAGAAAGATATACTCATTACTTCTAGTTTGGTTTAAAGGGGAAAAAAAAAGATTTTCATTGCAAGCACGCCCCGACACCCCTAATCATGACCGGGGTGCCCTGTACGGTGCAGAGCACAGGCTCCCGCCCTGACAGATTATCCGGTGTGAATGTTTGGGAATGATAATGAGATCAAAACACCTCACTAAGCTGGGAAGAGAGGGTGGAGACTGGAGAGGGAGAGGGAGTACGGGAAAGCGAGCAGGGGGAGAGGGTGAGCGATAGCTGCGATAAATTGCAGAAGCAGAACCACTTGAGCATAAAATTAGATTTTACAAATGTGTTGTTACCTGACAGTCCTCTGACAGAGGAGATATCACAACATTATAGGGCCGCATGAGTACTACTAATCGTATCAAATAAATAAGAATGCCTCTCAGCTGTGATGGAGCGGGATGGATATTCAATGTAGACAGAGAGTTAGAGGGAGAAATAACATAATTAAAACAGCCTTTCCCATTATGGACTCAAACATTAGAAGCCCCAAATTCAATTTATATGATAATATATTATGATCCGTTAAAGCTGTACACACATGACACATTTGTCTAAATGCTGCGACACTTAAAAAAACAATGCCACTGACTGTTGACTTCACATTTTGAAGAAAATATTTTGGGAATTTATGAATTTTTTTTTTTTTTTCTCATGGTGATATTTATGTCCTTGATATGCATTTCTGTCAGTATTTTAAAATGTTTCTAATATGGTGAAGCTTCAGAGCAGTCTGTGTGGCTCAAGGACACTTTTTATTGGACAAATACTTGGTATTAAGTGAGCTTGAACCTGCATCATGTATCCATTCAAACACCAGACGTTCCTGCTACTATCAATTACTGATATACAGTGAAACTAGTTGATTATACACTTCTTCAGTGGTTAGAAAAAATTAATAAATAATACAACAAATCATACATTTACTATATGCACAACCTGTCAAAGTGGGAAATATAAACACTCATTCTACATAATGGATTGCTATGAGGATGAGTATTTGAGGAAACAATTATTTGCCACGCTATTGGTAGTTACAAATAGTAAGTTAAATACATCATTAAGACAACAATGAAGACTGCATGAATTAGTCTGAGTGACAAATGGAAGCTCCAATTCAAGTCGGCCTTGCAGAGAGACAACGTGTGTGTGTGAGACAAGTCACAGAGACAAGCTTTATCTCCAGTATATGCTCCGAGAAGAAATAGCGTGTATGTGTGTGTGAAACCATTGCAAATGTGTTGCACTATGAATAAATATGTAGCGGGTTTTATTCCCCAAGGTGATACATCTACGGGGAAATATTTTTACCTGATGTTTATTGCTCGAGATTTCATATAGATCACTATGGTTTATATCTGTTCTAGTGCAACGGTCTTCACACTAATAACGTCAATAATAATCTGTTGTAAGAAGGTATTTTGTAACAGTTGGTTTCACGTTTTCTCAAGTGTTGAATATTGCATTTGGAAGTATGTTTTTTTTTTCCACATATGAGAGCACAATCTGTCATTTTAACTTTCCTTAAATTTAGACCAGATGCCGCTTGTGGACGCTGGGAGGGGGCTAAAGCTAGATTTGCTTGTCTTTGGCAACCAGCTTTGAAAGCTAAACCGGATGTTTCATTCTTTATAATTTGAGGTTGTGAGGTATATTAAAAATGGCATTAATTAATGGTATTCATTTTATGTTTGTGCCACAAGTTAAGAGAACTGCTCGTGGCTATTACTTGGGTGACATCAGTCAGAATGTTAATATTTCATAGTTTAAATATCCAAACCGTTGTTGAGGAGCTGTGTAAATAAACTGCCAAACCTATTATGGTGAAGTTGCAGTTAGACCACATTTTTCTTGCCAGAACACCTCTGATCAATTCACTGTCAGGGTTATGAATAAGGAAAGTAACCCATAATAACCCATCTCCTTAATGACAGCATGGTTCAAGTTGCTAATATAGAGGGTCATTTGTCAGGGCTAATTTGATATTCCTATTCTGGTTTAATTAGAACATGAGCCAAGTAAAATATTAAATGAGACTATTGGTATAACCAGTCACTACATTATGTTAAATGTGTAACTATCTACTAAACGTATTAACCCAAACAAATTTGCATTAATGCGTTATTATCGCGTTACCTTTGACAGCCCTATTAATTACATGTCTTAAATCCAAATAATTTAGTTTAATAAAATTTGAGTGTTATTGATATTTAATATTGTATGCAAAATCTAGCAGTACTCTTACAGTATTTTCACACTGCCCTGTGACATTTGAGTATGTCATTCTTAAAGCATAATAACTATGCTAGAGAACAGAAATGCATATGTACTCACAAGTGTTGTCTTACTGCATGTATAGAGAATGATATAATTGTTTTTAAAGGGAATAAAGAGGCGTTAATAAGAGCTTAGTATAATGTTATTGTTGACTAGAATTCTTGTGTCTAGAATAAAGCCATTTAAGTACAGGCTTTCTTCTTCTTTTTTTCTGTTCATTTTCATGCATTATCCGTGAACACAAACACTTAACAGCAGATGCCAACCATAGCACGGACCCTGTAATCGTTTAAGCTTTAACACTCTTTATCTTACATATGTAACATAATCATCCACATTAGCAAAGCCCTCTAAGAAGGCTTTTTAAGCCAAACAACCTCCTCAGAAAAACATACGATTCATTTACAACAAGAATATTCTCCTTTTGGTTCTAACATCTTTTTAATCGTCTTTAAAGACTAAGGCTAAAAAAACATATCAATATTTATTTTATTTATCTATTCATTATATATTTTAGACTTTTTAAATTTTTAACAAAACTTATATGTTTATTTGTTAATGCGATGTCCTTTTGGCTTAAACTAAATAGCCCAACAATATTGTATGCTTTCAACAAGCCTACGTGGTGCTGTCACAGTCTGACTGGCTGCAATGCGGATGAGCTCACAAATGTTAAAGATAACACCTCCGTAATTAAGATTCATTCATCAGACTCATAAGTCCTTTGCACTGTTGATAGTCAGTGGTGGTGTTTTGCAATTAATATGTGTGGAAGCATTAGCATGTCAGCAGAGAGCCGTCAGTCACACTTTTAGTGTAAATATCAACAGTAGAGATCTTTATGATCCAAGAGTTAACACTTTGATTAAGCCAGTAAATACAACCTGTTTGATGGAATATGAAACCAGCGTAGCATGTGGACCGCTACATGTTCTGGTTGTCTGTTACTATTCTATAC